>UCOK01015811.1:0-16142 GCA_900474325.1 Synergus umbraculus
GTAAATGGATTTTAGAGCAAGTATTCATTCGGGAAAATGAAAATCATTTTGAATGATAATTCGGGTATACTGAAATTAGGACAAACATTAATTCGGGTATTTTTAAATTATTCCAAACTATGAATCGAACAGACAAACATTAGGAATAAGGAATACTCGTTCAAATCGTAACTAGGTTAAATAATACAGCGGGCAAACAGAAATTAGAAAATATTAAAATTAGGATAGATGACAATTAGAACACATTATAAATCGAGTATATAGAAATTAGGGTTTATCTGAATTCGGAGCAACAGACACTAGGTCGAACAATAATTCGGATGCATAAAAATTAGAGCAATTTTTGATTCGATAATATGAAATTCGGTCAAATGGGAATTATAACGAATGGAATTTGGGGAATATTCATGCGCTTCCTTTTTTTTGTGTGCCTGTGTTATATAATAATTAAACTTTGAGCTCGAATAACTCTTAAGCCAATAGATTTAGTGAAAAATCATAAGAGACCTTTTTTGTAGAACGTCAAATTTCCAATAAAATATGAATCGAATTATTGCCTTTGATTCATTTTTCGCTGAGTTATAAAATTCTAAATAATAAATGGAATTTTTCCCATGTTATTTCCATAAGAAACTTAGGTTGAAGTGCCGACTATCTTAAAGTTAATATTAAGAGCTCAAACATTCAGCGAATTTTTTTTATCTATTTGGAAGCATTTAAGCCCCTGGGAGCAAAGAAATTCGAAAATATCCCTATTAAAGACCACCTTACCTACATATCTCGTACATACGTGACGCACACAGATACATCACCTTGAGGACCTTGAGTGATATTTTGCCGTTCTGGTGAAGAAATTATGCAAATGCATTTTAGAGCTAATCGATATATTTAATGAAACGCATATATATTATTTTTTCTTTACACATGCATGCAAAACCCTCGTTTGTCCACCGTTTACAGATATGCAAAATGGCTGATTCCACAAATCCAATATTGAAGAACTTGTCTATAGAAAGAATAAACTTTACGAACCGACATTGTCCTGAATGGTTTAAATATATTAACGGAAATACCTATATTAAATAAAGCTTCAAGCTCAAACAGGGGAAAATAATCGAAATTAAAAGAGAGGTGCGAATGCAGAAAATGGTATCCATAAAGGGCCAATTCGGAAATGCCGAAAACGGATAATGTCACGCAACAGTAAAATGAGTAAATTTACGATAATCTTTTTTATTCTATTATTTATCGTTAACTTTTTAGAATTTTATTTGGTACATATTCTTCTCGATAATTTTTTTCACAACTGTTTAAAATTTTTTTTACAGATTTTGATTCACCGACCTCGTTATAAAAAGTGTACAGGAAGAAGCAGAGGAATTAATTTTTCACCAATCTTCTAAAATAATAATTAATGATATGATGCAATACTCTGTAATCACTTGAAAGTTCATAAAAAAGGTTCTTTTGAACATATTTCAAGGGCAATAAATCTAATATGATGATCTGAAAAAATGTCCGGATGTATGTGTGTGTATGTATGTGTTTCACGATCCAGCAATTTCTTGAAAACGCGTAGAGATAATTTGGTGAAATTTTGCATACTTATTCCACTATATATCTAGTTGAATTTCTAATGAGGGTTTAACAAAATATTTTATTTTACAAGTTTTATGTACTTTTATAATTTTCGTAAAATTCATTTTTCCAATATAACTTCTCAAATATTGAAAATTTAAAGTTGGTGTAAGAGATATGAAGATTCCTTTCATCGAGACGAATAGATGGACCTATATGATTAATGCATTTCCTTAAAAAATGAGGAAGTTATGTTTATTTATAATTTTGAAAGTGAATTTTTCGCTCTATGTTTTCAAATAATAAAAATTTTGAGTCTACGTAAGGAAATTGAATGCATTTAATTGAGAAATAAGAAAGTTATGGTTAATTGTATTTTTAACTAGCTGTGAATTCGATCTCGGGTGTTTCATTTAACTATATTTATATTTTTTGTGCTCATTTTTGATTACTTTGCTTCCTCATAATGATAATATTGCAAATAAATTTGCTTCCTTATAGTAGAAGCATTAACGATTTTCTAAATTAAAAATAATCATAATTTTCTTAAAATTCTATAAAATTCATTAATCATACAGGTCAATCGATTCGCTTCGACGCAAGGAATCTTTCGTTCCCTTACATAAGCTTTGAATTTTCATTCTTTGAGAAGTTATAGTCGAAAAATCAATTTTACAAATATTCAAAATCTACATAAAAATTTTAAAATTCAATATTTTGAAAAATCCTTTGGCACGTTTTTAGATATTAATGGTGCCAATATACCCTACAAATTTCATCAATTTATCTATAACTGTTTTTAAGTTAATAGGGCGACAAAAAATGGAGACATCCATACACACACACACGCGCACACATCCACACACACATACATCCGGACAATTGATTAGAATGTTGTATTAGACATTTGTCACGTGAGGAAAGTTTAATTAAACGATTTTAAAAATATTAGAAAATGTATCGAAAACAAAGCTGCCCCTATGAGGAAGAAAAAATTTACTCAAGAACGGTACTTTTTTAAATTAAAAATTGGTATAAATAATATAAATGCGTTTCTTAAATATATCGGTTCGCTCTGAAATGCATTTGTGTAGTTTCTTCACCAGAACGGCAAAATATCACTTAAGGTGTTATATCAGTGTGCGTCGCGTATGCATTAGATATGTAGGTCCACGATTTCAGAGATGCAAAGTAGAAACCAGTAGAAACTAACCAATTTTGGTTCAAGTGGACATTATTCCCGAAAATCGCCAAAGAGGCGCCACTATACTAAGAATTGTGACTTACATGGACATGTTTACTCTCAGCATCTCTCTGATTATTGTATTATAAGCAGAAACTCACTAGCGCGAGAACGTGTCACGGCGACAAGTCCCAGTGCTATACTACAATTGAAAGCTTCAGCGCTGACATAAACTTACGTCATAACTACTCCTAAACTATTGAATATTTTGATCTGAAACTTTCCAAAAAACTTTATTATAGTTTACTCCGCGTTTTTGTCATAAAAAGTTTTTGTCTGCTCAAAATTCTCTCAATAAACGAAACGCTTGAAGTTGCAAAAGTCCGATTCACGCCAAACATAAAAACAATTAATAACTATTTAAAAAAAATAAATTTTTGAATTTCTATTGTTCTATCAATCGAAGGACATCTGAAGGCATATTTCCTGAAAATTTCATTTAAAAATTCCAAAAACTGACGGAATGAGCACGAGCTAAAGAGATACGCAGATTAAAATCGATTGTTCCTTAATAACATATTTTTCACTCTTTTGAAATATAAATATCTATACAGAGCGAAAATATTTATATAAAGTGTAGAGATTGAATTTTAAAGTTAAATTTCAAGTTCTTGGTTTTGTAACGTTGTGCTTTATTGGGGTTTAGCCCTTAATCCAACCCAGCGTACGCTTCAGTCGACGCCAGGGTCAATTTTATGGTTGAATAAATAAAACGACCTTGTATTTACAATTATTTAGAATTAACAAACATTTATTGACCTAATAAAAATACAACTCTAATTAGAAGTTAAATGTGAATATGTCGGTGTGGTCTTTAATGTGTGTGTGTGTGTTGTGTCAGTATATATACAGGGTGTCCCAGTATTCAAAAAACATTTTAATATTTTCGGATTCCTTGTGAAAAACTGAAAAGAAAATGTTAATTGATTAATTAGATTGCAAGCATAATTACCGAGTTATTAGCAATTGAAGATAACCAATCAGGACAGTGCCAACAGTCCATGTGCCATCGCTGAGAGTGTGTGCCATCTCTCAGCACTCTCAGCGTTGGTACTGTCCTGATTGGTTATCTTTAATTGCTAATCACTCGGTAATTATGCTTTCAATCTAATTAATCAATTAACATTTTCTTTTCAGTTTTTCACAAGGAATCCGAAAATATTAAAATGTTTTTTGAATACTGGGACACCCTGTATATGTGACGTGCGCCGAGGAAAGGGGTCTTACGCCGCAAATGAAGATTTTACAGGGCGAGCGTTCGAAGTCGAGCGGATGGATGCGACTTTTAGGAGAAGGGGAAGACTCACGGAATATACCCTCTCCACTTACTAACACATTCTCATGCATTACATAGGTCGTAGACGCGGCCTACGGAAGTACGGACGCGGAGATGTAGTGGTGAGTGGTGGGGGGTGTTTCACGGAATCTGGAATTCTCGAGCGGCAGACAAATTTCTCGTGTACCTAACAACCCAATTATTAGCAAAAGTAATGCTCGGATTTTTTTTATGGTTTCATTAAACAGACCAACTCAAAAACTATCCAAAAGTGTAAAAACCTCAAAATCGAATTTTCCGGCGTAAGACCCCTTTCCTCGGCGCACATCACATATGTATATGCAGTAACAATCTTAAGTTTGAATTTATGTGTGAACGCGGTTACTTGATTGTGTTGTGTGTGAAGTGTGTATTCTTAAAGAACGGGCGAGAGAGAGAGAGGACGAGCAAGCAACGGCTACATGTATGTGTTAAGTCGGTACCTGGAAACAAGAAGCGAGCATACAATGCGCAGGTTTATGGGTCATCGGCGGACGAGACGAGCAATATCTCCTGAGCCCGTCTCTCGAAGTGGTACGATGAGTGGACATCTTGTCTCTTTCTAATCTAGGAACGTACCAAATGAATTGGAGGCCTTGTACATTGTCAAAATATTGTTTTTTGTAAATGCTAAGTAATGCGTTATTATGAATAATAGGTAATTATAATCAATTAATTAAAAAAAACATTGAATTAAATAATTTTATTTCAGTTTACGCATTAAAATTATGGGGAACTCGAATATACAAAGCACAGACCTGATCGTTTAGTAAACTCCACTGCTCCACTCACTGAAAATGCTCTCAACCAATTAGTTTCGACTAAAAAGAGATAAGATGTCCACAGGCGACAACTTTTCTCTCTGACGCATTATTACGCGCTTTCCTACAAAATCTAGCAGTACGTTTCTATATGTCGATGGCCTCGCTGCATACGCCCTAGCTGGTAGTTTCTATTTACATTTATTTAACCTTTTTGATTTGTGCCAAACTACATGTTTCTTTCCTCAAGTGAAGCATCTTGCTAACATTTTGACCTTTGATACAGCTAGATATTTAGTGCGCATTCTGCACGGAAAAAATTTGTTCCGGAAGAATTACCGAATTAGTTCAGAGACTGAGGATATGAGAAAAATTCGGTAGATATCAAATAAATTTTTAAGAAAATAGCTCGAACCGTTCTAAGAAAATTACCGAACTTACAGTAAGCACTGAAAGTGTGTTTTATAAAGGTCAAAATGAAATATAACGAATAAGTTTCGAAGAAAATATAAAACAGTTCGATAATCTTCGCAAGATTCTTCAGGAGAATTTCCGTGTATCTAAAAGAGTTTTATTATTCCCTTGCCAAGAGAATTCTGAATCTTGGACTGGAAAAATTCCCGAACTCTGCCGTAAATCAGCATGCGCAGTCGTCTATCTGCGCACGTTTCATCCTGAACCGACCCGGTCAAGCTTAGCAAAGATTTTGTTTTTGTATCCCCAGCGTGATATAGCCGCGAGGCTTAGTCGTTAGAAGGGTTCGAAACCCGAGGCATTTAAGATTTTTTAAGAGCGTGCGATTATATGTGTAAAGTAAATTAAGTATAAATATAAACATTTGTGTGTAAATATATATAATATGCAATGCAGATTAATAATGTTAATGTTATAAATCATCTCTACCAGCGAAGCAGAGAAAAATAGGAATATTTTTTTTTACTGTTTGAAATAGCGTGGCGTCCTTGAAATTTTCCCGAACTCCTCCGTAATTTCTATAGTCGCCCTACTGGATTCTCACCGAACTCACTTCAGAAAGTTCCCGCACTATCTAAGAATTCTTCCCGAATTATTTTTAATTCTCCTGAAATTTATCTGTAATTCTCTTTAGAAAAGTTCTGTGACATTTAGAATAAGTAGATCCGTAACTTTTACTGAATTATTCTCATATCCTCAGTCTCTGAACTAATTTGGTAATTCTTCCGGAACAAATTTTTTCCGTGTGATTCGTAAGAAAAGAAAGATAAATCGGTAATGTGTATAAACTGTTTAATGTTATTGCCGCGAGACAATTACTTTAAGCTATATTAACTATCGCATGTATGCAGTAATTTTTCTAATATTGTATGCTTTTCATTTACAGAGACTATTTACAAACAGAGATTACGTTTACCAACGGAAATGGATTCACAATAAAGATAAACAAACTGTTATTATTGCAAGTAAAGCAACACATCATCCCAAGGCTCCTATTAGAACAGACACTTACAGGTACACGTTCAATATATTTTTTGTGTCTATATTTTCCCTGCGAATTATTAGCAGTCAGTAGAATTTATAATTTAGACTTCATAGCATAAAATACTCTCAAAATTCGGAAAATAGGGGAAACCCAGTAGGCAAGAAAACACCTAAAAACGTCCTAAGTCAGGCCAAATAACGTTCTCAAAACATACAATATTCCAAAGACGTTTTTAGGACGTTTTTAGGAAGTTTTTTTAGGCTGAGTTAGGACGTTTTTTTGACGTTCCAAAAACGTCTTTAAGTTTCGTGCCCACTGGGAAGACTGAAAAAAAATTCCTGATTTCAAAAATTGGTTTATAATATAAATCGACGCACACGCTTCAAATAGTAGTTACACAGATGAGAGTAAACATTGTTTATTAAAATTAAAAATTAAAAAAAGAAATGCCAATCATTCGTTACTTTGCATTAAATATGAATTAATTTTAATCCAATTTCCGTCTAAAAAAATCTGCGTTCATTGTTTTTAAATGTTATATTTTATGATATTTTATATGTGACGTGCGCCGAGGAAAGGGGTCTTACGCCGGAAAATTCGATTTTGAGGTTTTTACACTTTTGGATAGTTTTTGAGTTGGTCTGTTTAATGAAACCATCAAAAAAAATCCGTGCATTACTTTTGCTAATAATTAGGTTGTTAGGTATGCGAGAAATCTGTCTGCCGCTCGAGAATTCCAGATCCCGTGAAACACCCCCCACCACTCACCACTACATCTCCGCGTACGTACTTCCGTAGGCCGCGTCTATGACCTATGTAATATGTGAGAATGTGTTAGTAAGTGGAGAGGGTATATTCCGTGAGTCTTCCCTCTCTCCTAAAAGTCGCATCCATCCGCTCGACTTCGAACGCTCGCCCTGTAGAATCATCATTTGCGGCGTAAGACCCCTTTCCTCGGCGCTCGTCACATATTTCTCTAAAGTTTGATTCTTTATAAACACTCTAAAGTAATATTTTGATAATTTTTTGACAACGCACACATGTGTAATCACTCGTTGCAACTTCATGTAATTTATAAACCAATGAAATTTTGCTGATTTAAATTTAAGAAGCAGGTTTGAAACAACAATGTATGCGAGAGTTTAGGGACATTTTGTTACATAACTTTTTTAGACAGAAATTTCTAGAAGTTTCTTGGAATTTTAATGGATTTTGACAATTTTCAAGTGATTTTTACCAAGTCCTAAAGATTTGTAGGATTTTTAAAAGATTTCGTAGAATCTTAAGATATTTCAGGATATTTCGCTGAATTTTAAGGGCATGTAATACTTTACCATAAGAGATTAAGAAATTTTACAAACAAAAAAAATTAAAAAATGAACAAAAACATAAATAAATCAACCCTAAAAGTCTTAAAATTACTTATACTATTTTCTGAATGAATTACACTCAATAAAATGATAAAATAGAATAGAAATTAAACATTCAAATAAAAATAATAGAATAAAATGATAAAATAAAATAAAACGAAGAGGAGTGCCGAATTTTACTCTTCGTGAGAGTACATTAACTTCGAATTTAAAGTAAAAAATCAATAAAATTTGTGTGTTGCAAATTTGCAACATCACAAAGTAAATGGTGAGGAACCTCCGAACTGTAGAGAACATCCTTAAGAACGCCCGTGACTCCATTGTTGCTGATAACTTGGATGGTCCCCTTCTTTGTTGCAGTTAAAAAAGTTCCGTTCTTCGCTACGGAAATTTTTATCGGAGGCTGCAATTCAATAAAGGTGCTAAATAGTTCTTCTTTGTTGATCAGGTGATCAGATGCTCCAGAATCTAGTCTAGGATAAATACTTCATTGTCACCATTTCCAGATTGATAATCTCCAGTCATAAACACAAAATCGGAAGAATTGGCAACATTTGATGTCGATAGTTGTTGAATCATTTCAACAGCTTGAACTATTCGTTGCCTTTCATATTGCAGTCCCTTTTTATAATGATAACAGTCCTTTTTAAAGTGTCCTTTTCTACCACAATTGTGACACGTTAAATTAGAATTAGATGATCTCTTCTTAAATTTACTTTTAGAGAATCGTCCTTTAAAATGTCCTTTTTGTTGATTTTTATAAAACTTCGGTGTTCAACATTTGCACTTTCGATATGAAGTACTTTTGCACTAGTGTCTTTGCTTTCACTATGAATTTTAACTTCGTGATCCAAAAGTCTGGTTTTAACAAAGGTAAGAGTTAAACTATCTTCTGATAAGGTTTCTATTGCAGTTATCACACCACTATAAGATGATGTAAGCGTCAGCAACAAATGTGAAACTTTATCAGTTTCTTCTAATTTTGCACCTGCACTGATTAATTCGGTGATTAGATCATCGAAAGTTTGGAAATGCCTTATTAGCGGTGTTTCTCCCTGTAGTTTCAGTCCTAGCAATTTCTTTCGTTGAGTCAATTGAGTGGCAAGACTTTTCCGCAAATAAATCACATCCAAACTTTGTATAATGTCTTTTGCAGTACTATCTGCCTTCGCAAATCCAAGAAAAGAGTCAGATATATATTCGACATTTACACTTTTAGCAACTTTATCAGCTTTCTTCCACTCATCACTTTTCTTATCCAGGGTTGTATCATCTATCACTTTAAGTACATCAAGTTCACTTAACAAAGCACATAATCTAAATTTCCATACACTATACCTATCACCGTCAAAAGGTTTAATGTTTCTTTTTATTTTTAAATTCTCCATTTTAGAGTTCATCAATTTTATTACTTTAAATAAATTTTAACAGTTACACACTTTATTCGTAAGTCACTTAAAAAAAAGAAATAGCTTAATAACTATTTGAGTTTTATCAGAAGTGGCTGATTCACAGTTCACAAGTAAATACAGGTAACTCCGCGTATCTGGGCCCATAACCTATTGGAATTAGGCTATGGAAATAAAACGAAGGTTATACTCTAAATGACAAGATGATAGAAAGGTATAGACGTGAATAGGCATGAGATAGAAAAGAATAGAGTAGTATGAATTGAAAAAGATAGGAACGAATTGACTTTCATAGGGAAATAGAAAGGGATAGACAAGAATAGGCGGGAGATAGGAAGGAATAGAGAGGTTGGGATTGCAGTAGATAAGAGCCATTTTAAGTAACAAGAAAATGGAAAGAGATGGACTGAAAAAGGCGAAAGATAAATAGAGATAGAGAAGTCCAGATTCAAAGAGATAGAGCAAACTTTGATTGAAAAGGAGATAGAAAGTGATAGAAGGGGATTGACAATAGATTGAAAGATCTAGAGAAGTGGGTATTGGAAGAGATAGGTGTGGATGTAGATAAGCAAGAGATAAAAAGGAATAGAAAAGGGGAAATTCAAAGAGATAGAGCATACTTTCATTGAAAAGGAAATAGAAAGAGATAGACGGGGATAGACAATAGGTTGAAAGAGGTAGAGAAGTGGGGATTGAAAGAGATAGACGTGGATGTAGATAAGCACGAGATATTAAGGAATAGAAAAGAGGAGATTCATAAAGATAGGCGTGGATGTGGAGTAATATAGAGATAGAAAAAGATAAGCGGGTATAGGCGAAAGGAAGAAGTGGATAAATAATCTTTATCCCTTTCTATGTTAGGGATAGAAAGAGATAGAATAGGCTTCCTATCTCTTTACTTCCAGTAGGGCTCTCATTTAAATTATATTTCATGCCTGTTGAATAGCACTAGAGCTACGGGAGAGACAAAATCATGCTTTGGAGTATGATGTGTTTCGATGAAATTGCACCCTACCCTTGATATCTCTGCTTGCATCTTGCATCATGCGAGTTAAAATGTCCGCCTTTTTTCGCATCAAAAAATCTTGCGCTTTTTTGGAACTACAAAAGTGTTTTTTCGAAAAACTGGTGAGTTCGAATTGTTTCTTCACTCTTTCTTCCCTCTTTATTTTAAAAACAAAAATTCTAAATTTGACCTGTTTTGCCTTTAAAATCTCTAGTTCAAATCCAACCGATTGATTTGTGCCTTTCCACAGATTTTTACTGCCGTGTGACAGCTCTTCCTTTCAAATTCTATCAGCTTTAACTACTTCATATAAATTACGATATTTATTTTCAAATATGAAATCGAACGCGTGCTTCCGCGCGCGGGTTCAAATGAAGAAGAAAACTAATTTACTTTATTCAAACTTCGCGCTTCGGGCTCGGCTCTTTTTAACAATATTTTTCACGATTAAATCGAAAACTACTCATCCTATCAAAAAATGGTCAAGGGAGAATTTGTAGATCATTTTAAGACCAATAATTATGTTCTGATAATGTTCTTTTTATCTCGCGTTATTTGGCTCAAAATTTGAATTTTCGGTTTTTCAAGAAAATTCAAAAAGTTGTTATTTCAATCCTGTAAGCCGTGCAAAAAGACACATTTTTCATCCTTGGACACTCGCCATAAATTCTGATTTTAGGAAGACTAACTGTCGCTTTAAAGATATTCCGCCTCCGTTCATGCATCTTTAATTGTTAATAATCACTCAAACAGCCGTCGTTAATTCACACGTAAATTCATATTCAATTTTTTTTAAATACACACATTTTTAGAAATTTTGTTTATAGAAAATAAACATTTGTATTAATTTTTGTAAATTAATTTATCTGATTTTGATTATTTTTAAAACCTGACCCTGGCTAAGACTGAAGCATCTACTAATGTAATTGTGCTATAAGACTCGGTAAAAATCAGATCGTGACATATTTTTTTATTAAAGCTGAATTTTTATGAATTGCTTCCTCATAGAGGAAGCTTTGTGGTGGTGACAAAATCCAGTTTCCTGAAAAAGGTTTTGTTGAACACATTTCAAGGGCAATATATCTAATATGATGATCTGAAAAAATGTCCGGATTTATGTGCGTGTATGTATGTGTTTCACGATCCAGCAATTTTTTGAAAACGCTTAGAAATAAATTGATGAAATTTTGCATAGTTATTCCACTATATACCTAGTTGAATTTCTTACAAGGGTTTAACAAAATATTTAATTTTAAAAGTTTTATGTACTTTTATAATTTTCGTAAAATTCATTTTTCCAATATAACTTCTCAAATATTGAAAATTTAAAGCTGATGTACGGAAAATGAAGATTTCTTTCATCGAGACGAATCGATTGACCTATATGATTAATGCATTTCATAAAAAATAAGGAAGTTATGTTTATTTATAATTTTGAAAGTTAATTTTTCACTCTATGTTTTCAAATAATCAAAATTTTAAGTTGACGTAAGGAAAATGAATATTTTTTATGTCGAGACGAATCGAGTGACCTGTATGATGAATGCATTCAATTGAGATATAAGAAAGTTATGGTTAATTGTATTTTTAAAAAAGTAATTTTTCGACTATAATTTATGAAATAATTAAAATTTAAAGCTGATGTAAAGAAAATGAAGATTCTTTGTGTCTAGACGAATCGATTCACCTAAAAGATTAATGCATTTTATAAAAAAATAAGAAAGTTATGCTTTATTGTAATTTTCGAAAGTGAATTTTTTGAATAAAACTTCTCAAGTAATCAAAATGTAATGCTGGTGTAAAGAATACTTAATGCTTCCACTATGAGGAAGCAAATCATATTTGCTTACAGGAAGCAAAGTGCTCATTGAATGAGTTCAAAAGTTGATACAACTTGACAGCTAGTTTTTATTTTTATGAATTTTTAAAAATAAGTCTTCAAGCCAAAAATCACCATATTGTCTTTTTAATCATTATTTTCCCTAAAATTGAGAAAAAAAATCCTATACGTATCTTTTCTTTTTCGATAAAGAACCTGTAAAAGAAGTTTTATTAGAATCAAAAATGTTTCGTTCAATTCTCTGTTCGGTTTGTAAAATAACGTCCCATATTCGGGAGTCATTTTCATTTCTTATGGCTACTATTTTTTTTTATTTTTCTCCGTGCAATGTCAATTGGTGTCCAGATCAGTGGATCTGAAAGAATGAAAAGAAAGAGTAAAAAAAAGACAAAAGAAGCCAACAACGTAATACAGGGTGTCCCACCACCTATACAACTACCGGTAATATGGGATAGAGCAGAAAAAAAGAAACAGAAAATTCCTCTGACAATTTTGATCTGGGCCTCAATTTGGGCACAGTAAAGCTTCAAAGTTGGGCCAATTTACTTATTTATAAGTAACTTTGGGCCAAGTGTGCCAACAGGCACACTTGAAACACAATCAAATGGTTGCTAAATCTCGCTCCTGATTGGTTCATTATGCCCAACTTTAAAGCTTTACTGTGCCCATATTAAGGCCCAGATCAAAATTTTTCAGAGGACTTTTCTGTTTCTTTTTTTGTGCTCTATCACATATTACCGGTAGTTGTATAGGTGGTGGGACACGCGGTATACGTGAGGAATACTGAGGCGTAAAATCATAGATAAGTGTTCGTCTGTAGTAAATAAGGCATCGAGAGCAAAAGAAAAGTACACTCATCTCTCGCAGGCGAAAGCGCCTGAAATAGATCGAGCGAGCACTCTGACGTCACCACCCAGGGCCGCATATATGTAGACTTTAAGATTCGCTAATTCCTATACTACGCAGGCTACGCAGTACGGCGCTGATTTTGAGGTCACTTCGAGCGCCAGCACTTCAGTGTAGACTCTCAAGGGTTCAGTGGTAAAGCGGTACAAAACTGAGTTGGAGGAAAAGACGGACAGAGTAAAGTTGGAGGGAAAGAGGGACATATCTCCTTCCAAACAATCATTTTTCGACTCAATTGTATCATAAATAATTGATTTGAACAATTAAAAATATAAGTACCGCTTTACCACTGAACGAAATATGTCCCTCTTTTCCACCAACTTTACTCTGTCCGCCTTCTCCTCTAACTCAGTTTTGTACCACTTTACCACTAAAATTAAACGTGTATTTCTTTTGCTTCTCTGATTTTTATGTCACACTCTACCTATGCAACAATTCTTACTTTCCTTTTGTTCTTAATGCCTCAAATGTACGTGAGGCCATCTGAGGCGAAAATTAAAAATTTTCACAAGATTTCGAAATTATCGTGTGTGTGTGTGGGTGTGAGTTGGTGGGTGGGTTGTTAAGGCCACGTAACACTTACCCAATCCCTATCTTATCGACATTTTCTTTTCTGCAACGCTACGTCTATATTTATTGAGATTATAACCTTTAGCTGCCACACTTTTCTGGGGTAAACTGCAACCCAGTGAACAAAATATTATAATGAAGAAACTATTCAATATTTTTGGCTGAAAATTTTTTTGTATAATGTTTAGTAAGTACTTTAATCATTTATATGGGCAGATTATTCAATTATAGAAATCTTCTACCTTACAAAAAAGATAATGGCTGGGGTAAGCTGCGCCCCAGTGTGACATCTAAGGGTTAAATTGAAAATTTCTAAAATTGAAGCTAAAGCATTAAGGTACGTTTATCTGATCCTAAATATTGATATTTATACAAATTTTTATTTTTACAAAAATTTAAGACCAGAGAAACATACCTTAGCATGGTTTCTTTAATTTAAAAAATTTTTAATTTTATATCTCAATAAATGCAGACGTAACGTTGCAGAGAAAAAATGTCGGTAAGGTTGGGATTGGGTAGGTATTACATGACCTTGAAGGAATTAAACCTCACTACATCAAATCGTTTCATCTCCAGAAAACACTTGTTTCAATGGTTGAATTTTGTGTTTCTATTTTACAATATTTCGTTTGATGTAAGCATTAAGAAAGTTAAACATGCTTTTGCTCTATAGTCATACTGCGGGGGAGAAAATATGCATTTTTAATATTCCTTAAAGTTGTTGAAGCATCGTACAAATTGACATTTTTTATTTTTCGGCTTAAGGGCATGTATTACTTACCCGATCCCTACCTTATCGACATTTTTTTCTCTGTAACGCTACGTCTACATTTCTTAAAATACCACATTGAAAATTTCTATATTTGAAGCTAAAGCCTTAAGGTACGTTTCTCTGGTCCTAAATATTGACATTTAAAAAAAAAATTTATTTTTACAAAAATTTAAGACCAGAAAAACATACATTAGCATATTTTCTTTAATTTTATAAATTGTCAATTTGATATCTTTATAAATGTAGACCTAGCGTTAGAGAGAAAAAAATGTTGGTAAGGTAGGGATGGGGTAAGTAATACATGCCCTTAAGGCCGCAAAAATACACTGTTTTAAGAGCCGTTTAATAGGGAAGTGTTTCTCGATGTAAATAATGGGGCTTAGCTTTTTCAAAAAAACTAATTTTTTTGGCTAAAATGGAAAAGCTTTTTGCTAAACAAATTAGTTTTTTCGACAATTCTTCATATGGAGAAACACCTCCCTGCCACGCGCCAAAAAAAGTCGTAAATTTTTGCAGCCTTAAACTCAAAAGTAAAATTTACATTTTGTTATTGCCTGTCTGGAAAATGGATTTATTCTTTTTAATTGTATACAACATTTTATGTTAATTAATAATTCATACTGAATTTTTTAGAGTAAATACGTATTGGTCTTATATGGTAATAAAACCATACAAAGATTTCCACGAGCCAGGAATTGAATTCGGATTGACTTATTTCGATGATCCTGGTGTGAATATACCTTCAGCAGTTACTTTATGGGTCGCGATGAGTGGTGAGTGATGAAGTCATTTTATTTACAATTCCTCCTTATTCAAATTATGTTACATCATATCTATTATAGTAGATTAGTGAGGTTTTTCGTATGCGCCTTTTTTTGGTTTCATTATTACATTGAATGTTTCTTATATAGAAATACCGACAATTTCGTTACTCTGTTGAAAGTAAAAAGATAGAAAGTAGTAGACATTTTTGGATACGAAGAGATATAGATTTTCTATCCCTCCCAAATACATATTTTCCATCCATCAAATGCATAATCCTTTATAGTCGCTTATCTTTTTGTCAGTCGTCATAATCCCTAACCTCTTTCTTTTAATCTCCTCATTTCTAATCCAGCCTCTAAATCTATCACTCGTATCATTATTCCTCAAGTGTACCACCCTCAGAATTCGACTTTGTCTGATCGAACTCAAACTTGGGTAAAATATAGTCCTACTAGGTACAACTTTAGAGAAAAAAGATTTTTTCGATTGGATAAAAATTTACTGCGATAAGGGAGGGGGAATTTTTCGAATTTTTTCGCTTTTGTGCGGTTTCGTGCTATTTCGAAGGTATGAAGCTCCTTTCCTATGGAATATATTAGGTGTACAACTTTCCTTCCGCCGTTTTTCGATAGATGACTGCAGCGGTAAGTGCCGGTTGAAATAGGCAGGTCAAAAATTTCATACAGTAAGCTTGCACATCTGTCAACATAACCACATCACCATATTAGTGAATTTGTGTTTGCATCAGAAATGTATTCTCAATCGAAGATGTCAGTTTTCCTGCCAAATTCTCGTCATTTGCGGGAAGTGTTGATTTTCTGCTTTCATTTGAAGAAAACTGCGGCTGAGGCTCATCGAATGCTCTCAAGCGCTTACGGTGACGCTGCTCTTAGTGAAAGAACGTATCGTGAGTGGTTTCAACGCTTTAAAAGCGGTGATTTTTATGTCGAGGACCGGCATGGCGGCGGAAGAGAAAAATTTTTCGAAGATTCCGAACTGGAGGCATTACTTGCTGAAGACTCGTGCCAAACGCAAGAAGAATTAGCAGAATCATTGGGTTTCACTCAACAAGCAATTTCGAAATGCCTCAAAGCCATGGGAATGATTCAGAAGCAAGGAAATTGGGTTCCTTGACAGGTTCAAGACAG
>UCOK01015813.1:0-20736 GCA_900474325.1 Synergus umbraculus
GTCCATTAGACCGCAGCACGTCAGGGTCAAGGAGATTTGAAGGTCTAGTTGAGGTCAATCAAGTCGTTTGAAAGGCGATAACTAGTATTTCTATGATTTTGAGGGTCGTTCTATCTGGATACGGTCTCAGAATTGCCCCAAACCTGTCACTCCGATCACAAATGATATGTGGATAGTTTGGAAAACTTCTGTCTAGGCACATATATCGAATCAGCCGTGCATTACCTTCATAGAGATGAAGGTACTCCAAGATGCAAACAGTGTCTCGTGATATTGCAAAAATTCACACTTTTCTTCTTTTGCGTCTTTATTTCGGTGTCCCTCCTGAGCATCCAACAAAAATCTGCCATCATGTTTACATCCCACTTTCCTTGATAGATGACAGCGAATAAAATGAATATTTACCTGATAATATTATGCACAAGACCCTATGAACGTTGAACCAACACGAGTTGAATGATCTCATAAGAGATTTAGGATTGCCCAAAGATGGAGCTGAGTATTTAGCCGCAACATTAAAAAAGAAAAACTTGTCAGCCGGGACAAAAGCTTGTGCTTATCGGAAAAGGGAAGAGAAGTTTCGGGAATTCTTTCACAACGATGAAGAAAATTCGCTAAAATTTTGCACAGATGTGAGAGGGTTGATGAATGTCTTGAAATCTAACATTTACAAGGTTGAAGAATGGAGACTGTTCATCGACTCTTCAAAACGCAGCCTGAAATCTGTCCTTCTGCACAATGGAAACTCTTTTGCACCTATTCTGATAGCTCATTCAACAAAGTTGAAGGAAACGTAGGAAAATTTGGCAATAGTCTTGGAAAAAATTAATTACTCAGAACACCAATGGAAAGTCTGTGTCGATCTTAAAATTGCAACTCTGATTCTGGGACAACAATTGGGCTTTACAATAAATCCCTGTTTCTCATGTCTTTGGGATAGCAGAGACAGAAAGAATCACTATGTACGAAAATAGTGGCCAAGAAGAACAGAATTCCATCCAGGGGCCAAAAACATCATCCGCGAACCTTTAGTAGATCCATCGTCAAAGCTCTCGACAATGTGATGTGGTAGATTTTCTACACATCCCAAAGTTAAAATAAATCCTCCTAATCATAATCACAAATAAAGACCGATACTTTTAATAAATTCGGCACTCCTCATCTCTTGTCATTTTTAGATTTAAGGACAAATTTTATTAATGTATATTATTTTATCCCCCTTTTTTATGTAAACTACTGTGAGCCTCTTAATCTATGAGGATTAAGAGTAGAGATTCGCAGCATCCACTTCCATTGCGTCATCGATTAGGATCTTTCGTCACATCCATTCTGGCGAGGCTTCTTCTGTCTGGTGACCTTCAATCGACTTCCGTTCTGGTTTCCGCTGTCTCCAAGTATCTCGTTGCCTTTTTTGGTTGATCTTCCAAGACCTTAGACTTGTTCCAGTGAGGAAGGACCAAAATTACTACCCCTATCGTTAATAGGTCGGTTTTTAAATGTGTATGGCTCTGAAAAGGAAAAAGAGCATTTTCTGGTCGTATGTGCCTTTTTATTTTGTGTTGGAGCAATTCAGAGTCCATCCTACATCTGCGGTTCGAAGCAAGGACTTCCATTCTCCAATGAGGATTCAGCGCTTCAACTACCCTCGTACAAGTTTTGTTTCGTACGCCACGATTGATCCCTTTTCTTGAGTGCAGAGAGGAGAGAATTTCTCCTCTGCGAAAACGAGGATTGACAACGTAATCCAACTCGCAATTTAGATCCTAGTGACGAACAGAGTTACTTTCCCTTTGACCCCCACCCTAATGCTCGTAGTACGATGAATCCATCTCGTCACTCACACGTACCTCTTGAAGATATGAACTCCCCTCACCGGTCATATGTTCCCCCCGAAGATACACACCCCTCTCGTCGTCCGTACGTTCCCCCGGAAGACACGCAACCCTTTCGTCACTCTCAAGTAATTCCTGAAGAACCCTACTCTCGTCGCTCACATGTTCCCTATGGTGATGCGCAACCCCCGCACCGCTCACGTGTTACCATCGAAGATTCTTATCGTTCGCAGGTAGCATATGAAGATCCCTTCCCCCCTCGTCGCCAACCAGTTAATTTTGAAGATCCCTACGAAGACCCCTTTCTTTCTCGCTCCCATATGCGACGCTCACACTACGAAGACAGAAGCTCACCCCCTTCTAACCCCTCACGCACTTACGAAATAATGATATGCCCATCTGTGATACCGACCTGTTGAGAGTAATCCCATTTTTTTATCAGGTATTGTTCTCAATTGGTACCGAGGTTCCAGATATTTATGGAGGTCATACAACGAGTTCGTGAGAGCTTTCGGGGTCAGGTTTGGAGATTCGGATTTCCAATTTGAACTTCGACAAGAAATCCATTAAAGGACGCAGGGAGATAAAGAATCCGTCTCTGATTACCTGACTTGTATGCGAACTGTTTGACAAATTGACCCTTAGAATGTCTGAGTCTGAAGAAATAATTTACGCTCATCGTAATATGTTACCGCGACTTCACTTAACCATCCATAGGAATGATATTCAAGATTTCGCGCATCTAGAATATCTAGCGAATATCGCACAGAAAAGCTACCTCTCCCAAATAACCCCCCAACAACTCCTCCAGAAAACAATGTCACCTCAAATAAAAACGGTTCTGTCTCTGTTTGCTGGAATTGCTCTGAAACAGGACATAGGTTTACTGAATATAAGGAACCTAGAAAGAAGTTTTGTTTCAGATGTGGAAGAAAGGATTTTGTCATATCTACTTGTCCAAAGTGTTCGGGAAATTAAAATCAGAGGTGTATTGCAGGCCAAATACATCTCTTAATATTTCTAATGATCCTCCTCAAGAAATTACAGCCCTTAAAAAGAAAAAGAAATATAAACCATCGAAAATAATCAACTTTATAGAAATAGAATATTTAGATAACAGCACTCAATTTTCTGGTTCAAAGGGAGCTTTTATCCCTGAAGAACTTGATTTTACTATTCACATGTTTCAAGATAGATTTTTTATTAAGGAATCCGATTTAATTTTTATTAATAACAATACCCCCTTAATTCTAATTAAAACTAAAGATCCTAAATTCCCCTCAATACACCCAAATAATTATTTCCTTAATGAACTTAAAATAAAACACCAATTGATTTATGCAAGTAAAGATTTGAGCAATGGAGAAGTTGTTGTTCCCCCTTTGCTTACTGTCGATAAAGTTGACATTCCGATCCCTGTAATGATTAATCAAGCATTTAATTCAGACCCCTCTTTAAATAAAACCCCTTTAATAGATTTATCTCAAATTAACTCCAATTTAGACCTCGCTGAAATAAATGATGATTCTAAATTAACGATTCCTATTCCTATTTTTAATTTATCAGGATTTTCTTATCTTCCCTCACCCCTATCTGGCCCCCAACCCCTAATGTACCTAACTTTCGAAATACTAGGAAAACAAATTAAAGCCTTAGTAGATAGCGGTGCTACTCGTTCTTTTGTGGGTTTGGATGGTTTGCAATTAATTAAAGATTTAGATTTAAAAACAATTTATAAAAAAGGTCAAGTTCAGGTAGCTAACAGTCAAGTTGAATTGGTTTCCCAAGAAATAATAACACCAATTAAACTTGAAGGTCAAGAAAACTCTATTAATTTCAGAATAGTGAAATCTTTGCCTGTAGCTTTTTCAATCGGCTTAGATTTCTTAAAGATATTTAAAATCAATATAGATTTTGACGAAAGAAAATGGTATTTCAAAAATATTCGAGATAAATGTTATTCTTTTGAATTTGAGACATAACTTTTCGAAAGTTGTTGTGGTCTCCGAGAACCTACAATGGAAAAAGCCACTAAATTAAAAGAATTTCTGAAACGCGAACTACCTGAACCAACGGGAAAACCTGGCCTTACGAATTTGACTAAACATACATCCCCTAAAGTCATGGAAGCCATAGTTGAAGAACTTGACAAAATGCTAGCTAATGACATCATCGAACCCTCAAATAGTGGTTGGTCTTCACCAATAGTTATGGCGAAGAAACCGGGAGGCAAATATCGCTTTTGCCTCGACTTTCGAAAACTTAACACATTAACTAACCGCAAAGAACGGGAATTTTAAATAAATTACGTAGCGCAACTTACATCTCTAAAATCGATCTATTCAAAGGTTTTCATCAGGTCCCACTTGATGAGGATAGTCGTTACAAAACTGCATTTACAGTACCGGGACGTGGATTATTCCAATTCAAACGAATGCCCTTCGGTCTTACTAATGCCCCAGCAACTTTCCAACGTTTTTTAGATAGATTAATAGGCCCTGAGATGGAACCACACGCTTTTGTTTATTTAGACGATGTTATTATAGTTACAAAAACGTTTGAAGAACATCTCGAATGGCTTTCCAAAGTCCTAACTAAAATAAAAGACGCTGGTTTAGAAATCAACCCAGAGAAAAGTGAATTTTGTTGTTCTCAAGTGCACTATTTAGGCTTCCTAGTTAACGAAAACGGTTTACAAACAGATCTCGATAAAATAGATCCTATTCTAAAATACTCTGCCTCTATTAATGTAAAGTCACTCGGTAGATTCCTTGGACTATCTAGCTGGTATCGTAGGTTCATCCAAGATTATGCCACTTTAGCTAGTCCTTTATCCATGCTGCTTAAGAAAAAGCAACGTTGGATTTGGGGGGAGAATCATCAGTCTGCCTTCGAGGAAATCAAACGTTGCTTGTCTGAAGCACCTATTTTGACCTGTCCTAATTTTGAAGTCCCTTTCGTACTACAGACAGATGCGAGTAATACCGGATTAGGAGCCGTTCTTGCCCAAAACATCGATGGTAAAGAACGTGTGATCTCGTATGCGAGTCGAACCTTAACAGATGCCGCACAACACTACTCTACAACGGAGAAGGAATGTCTCGCGATATTTTGGTCTATTCAAAAATATAGACCATATTTAGAGGGCTATAGATTTACTGTAATTACTGATCATAGCAGCCTTCGATGGCTACATAATTTGAAGAACCCTACTGGTCGCCTTGCAAGATGGTCCTTATCCCTTTTAGACTACGACTTTGATATCGTGCATAGAAAAGGTTCCTCACATCATGTCCCCGACGCTTTATCTCGTATGTACGAATCCCAAACCCCTGAAGAAATTTCACTTCTTAAAGATCAAATCCCTTCTTGGTACACAAGACGATTTCTTGCTGTTTCCAATTCCCCTTCAAAATTCCCTACATGGAAGATTACTCATAACAGACTCTACCATTTTAGACCCAATCCCTCTATAACAGACTTTGTTGACGACCTTGATGACTGGAATCTTATACCGACTGACGAAGAAAGACAGACTGTTCTGACAGAAGCACATGAGGATCCTCAATCTGGCCGTCTAGGTATAGAAAAGACCTATGCACGCATTTCTAAAAAGTACTATTGGCCCGGGTATTATAAAGATGTAAATAAATACATCAATAGTTGCGTAGTTTGCCAAACATGCAAAGTTGAGCAACAAATATCATGGGTCCCTTTCCTAGAAGTAAAAACGGTTTCCAGTATATTCTCGTAATTCAGGACCTATTCACGAAGTGGATAGAAGTTATACCCTTGCGCGTAGCTACCGGAAAGAAAATCGAGGCAGCGTTCCGCGAAAATGTTATCAATCGCTGGGGAACTCCTCAAGTATTCCTTACTGATAACGGCACTGAATTCGTGAATACTACTTTACGTCAACTAGCAATAGAATTTAATATATATCATACGACCACACCCCCTTATCACTCCCAAGCGAATCCTGTTGAGAGAGTAAATAGAGTCCTGAGAACTATGATCGTTTCATTTATTGAGAAAGATCATAGTATGTGGGACCAGTACCTATCCGAATTCAGATTCGCTTACAATACAGCCCACCATACTTCCCTGAGGTCCTCCTCTGCCTTCCTGAATTTTGGAAGAAACCCCTTACCCACAAATTCCCTTAAGAAAAAGATCGAGATCAACCCTGACCTAGAAAGTCGAGACCCTGAATCCTGGAAAGACAGGATGTTAGAGATCCAATCAATGCGCAACTCGGTGATTAAAAATTTTGACGAAGTATTTGCGAAACAGTCCAAATATTATAATCTTAGGCATAGACAACTTAGATTCCATAAGGAGATCTAGTTTTGTCCCGATCTCGAATCCCCTCCTCAAAAATCAAAAATGTTTCCGCGAAATTGTGTCCCCGTTTTGTTGGCCCCTATAAAATCTCTAAAGTCTTGTCCCCTACAGTCTATGAACTCTCTGACCTTAAGAATGAGATCGTAGGCAAATCCCGCATTCAAGACCTCAAGCCCTTTATACCCCCTAACGATTCTCCAAATTTGAACTCTTAGACAGTGGAGTACCTCGAGGAGTACAGAGACCTGCTCGAGCAATTGAAGGAAGAGCACCCTGGTCTCTTTCTAGCCGTAATGGAAGCCCATCGAGCGATCACTTCGGAAAACGTGGTTCGTTCTAGCGCTGTCCTCCAGGAGTTTCCGTCAGACGAAGAACTCCTGGAAAATTTCAGAAAGCAGGATTACCGCATTCAGTACCCTGCTCAACAAAAAAAACAATGCCACTCAGACGACGCCTGCGCAGCCACAGGATAAAGCTGTCCAAACTTCCCCGATCTATCTCCCTAACGCAACTTTCTCTAAGTGCTGGACTCCGCGGACAGTGTCCACGTCCACCCAAACTTCCACACCTCCTCCAACCCCAGTACAACCCACCCAAATAAAAAGATCACATCACAACAAGGATGGTGAATGTTTCGGATACTTAGGGCAGAAGTTTCCGGGCATAAGCGATGCGAAACTAAAAGAAGGTATCTTTGATGGTCCTCAAATTCGCACTTTGTTCAGAGATGACAAATTTCTCACAAAAATGAATCGTGACGAAATCGATGCATGGACCAGTTTCCAAAAAGTCTCATAGAATTTCTTAGGAAATCAGAAAAGTGATGATTTCGAAAATTTAGTTCAAGATTTATTGGAAAACATCAAGAAGTTGGGTTGTTTGATGAATTTGAAATTACATTTTCTACACTCTCATCTCGATTACTTCCCAGAAAACTCGGAGGACAAAAGAGTTCGCTACAAAAGAAGAAAAGTGTGAATTTTTGCAATATTACGAAACGCTGTTTGCATCTTGGATTACCTTCATCTCTATGAAGGTAATGCATGGCTGATTCGATATATGTGCCTAGACAGAAGTTTCACAAACTATCCACATATCATTTGTGATCGGGGTGACAGGTTTGGGGCAATTCTGAGACCGTATCCATATAGAACGACCCTCAAAATCATAGAAATACTAGTTATCGCCTTTCAAACGACTTGATTGACCTCAACTAGACCTTCAAATCTCCTTGACCCTGACGTGCTGCGGTCTAATGGACCTCGAATTTAGACTCAACGACCTTCAAAACGTATAAAAACTGTAGTCAAGTTCCACGAAGACACATTTTCGTATTTTTGCAATCGTCATTCGAACTATCAAGTTACTAACTTAAATTGACCTAGAAATGTCCTTTAGGATCATCATAAAAATAAAAATGAATACCATATCTGGACGTAAAATTTCCCGCTCTTTCAGAATTTACAGTCAAAAATCCACTTTTTTCATATTTTGAAAATTTGACCTCGAATTGACCTTGATGCAGACATGATGGAATCAATCAGATTCCAGATTCGGATCCAGCGTTCGTTGGAACCATAAAAATGATAGTCAATCGATTTTTTTGCCGATTTGACCTTCAAATGCCCTTAAATTTGACGTGATGTAGCAAAACGGACTCCGGATTTGGATTCAGTGCGTCAAAATACATACCAATATATAGGTCCAGTTTTTTGGACATTACCATTTTTTTGTGTGCCCGTGTTATCTTTCTTCTTGCAATTTATATCATTCCCGCCAAAACTATCGCCGAGTGAGGTCAGCACTGTATTAATTCGAAGCTGTCTATCTATTAATATCTATTATTTTCTTGTCGTGCTCTCAAAATATCTACCGTTATCGGCACATATTTATTCACCTCCATCGCCAAATATATTCCTTTTATCGAAAAACTAGTGAGTCTTGAAACGTTTTACACCTTTTCTTCCTACAGTATGCTACCAAAAATCGATCAACTTGCCCTTTTCTCCCTTCAAAACCCTAATACCAAATCCTAGTGAAAAGTTGACAAAATTAGACAGGCGCGCAACAAGGGTCTCAAAACAGTGGGTGTGGGGAGCCACCCTACACATTAAAACTAAATAAAAAGAAAAGAAAAAACAAGGAATTCAAATCCCAAAAAACTGCGTTTAGTGTGGAATTGTATTATCCGTCTAATAATTTGTACGCCCACGCACATTACAAGTAGGTATACTCGAATTACTGTCTGAGTGTTGTGACACCCAGAACCCCGTACTAGTCGCGGCCCTCAAATTCGAGTTTCTTTACATGAATATTTTTCCAATTCCATCAGCCTTAAATACTGAAAGTTATACACTCCTCTCACACAAATAGATAATTATTTATTAAAACCCACACAGTAGGATCATAAATTATATATTTTAAGGCACTTGGCAACACTTTTGCATTAAAAACACTAGAAATTAAACGAAATGTGTCTAGTTTCCGGAAATGCCCTTTTTTTGACATGTCTAGCGGTGACTACGGTGACTACGATTACTCCAAAACAAGTAATCTGAAATCAAAATTCAAAGAGAATATTTTAATATATTTCGTCGTGAAGGGTCTGAAGGATGGATTTGTTAAAATTGTTATTGATAAAAGAATTACAACAATTTTAACAAAAAGTTTATTTTTCGCAGTTTTTGAGTTTTTTGTAATAAAATAAAAAAATTTTTTAATAAAAACAAAATCCTTTGTTCAGGCCCTTCACAAAAAATTATACTACATAACATTATCTCTTTGGATTTTGATTTCAGAAGAATTGTTTTGAAGTAATCGTGGTCATCAAAACGCATGTCAAAAAAAGGCCACTGGATGTGACCCTAGAGGTGTATCCAGGGAGTTACGGTATTGCTAGAGTTGTATCAGTAAAAACTGCAAGTGGCGTTTATTAACGCAACCTTAAGTCAGATGACTGATCTGTAGTATTGTTTTATTAAAAATGTAGCGTTACCTGTTATTACAAAATAATGTCTTATAGATTACAATAGTTGAGAGATGTGTAATTCAATGAAAGATAAACTTTGTCACATAAATATATGATATGTGTGATTTTATTCGCGGTCAAGTGTTCTCGTCTTGAGCCAGTCATCTTCTAACTTAATTTGAGTAAATTCAAAGCTTTTTACATACGTTATCGCATAATTATTCGGGTTTATACCGAGATCTTATCTATCTACATAAATCAAACTAAATCAGCATCGCGACCGCGAATGTGTCACCAACACCGGGTAGCGTTTATCGTGCTTTTTCATCTAGAATTATTCCTGTGGTGAATTCTCTCACCTTCGGGAATTATTCTCAAGTGTAATATCTTGTGTTTTCTCTCAGTAAATCAGGATATTTTATGCCGCATGACTTTTTTCCTTAAATCGGAATTGTATTTCTACATCCCAAAATCGACCATTTTAGAATAAATTGTTCTCTTTTTTAACTAGACTCGAGATTTTAAGTGTTGTACTAAAATCTGAAATACATAAAACTTAACTAAGTTGTCGAGCCACCTGCGGAAAAACAATTATCTCAAATCAACACACTAAACCCCAATCTATCTCAGCGTCACGTAACTTTGAACGAAATCAATTTCAGGTGAAGCTGACTGAATAGAACTTTTCCAAAGCAGATGAGAAAGCTTCCGCCCGCTGTGGGAAATAAAGCGTGGTAGAGCAGCAGTAATCCTAAAGAATCTTCAATTCTTGATTGACGTCGATGTGAAGTCTATGATGTCATTGCAAGCTGTTGGTGGCTTCTTCATTTTCACCGTTCATAATAAGATGTGAGGATGCTTCTGGTATGACGACCGTCCCTAGAATAAGCATTAATAGTGCGATAGCCCCAACTTTGGTGATAATGGAGCAACCTTGTTCTCCAAGGAAGCTAGCAGTGAAGGCTGGTTCGATACAAGAAGCGATACCTACAAGAATTCAGCAGACTACGAGAGGTAAAGATATCACTCGGAGAGCTAGACTTATAAGAGTCTAGGTCGGTTCCAACTCGAGTATTAGAGCCAATGAAGCCAAGACCTTAGCCATTTCGAGGACATACGTGACTTTCATTCAGAGTTTTTTCAACTGGAACATGTAAACACCTCTGTTGATTATCTCTGATCTAGCAGTTTTAAGTGCACCCTGCTTCGAGGCACACTTCTAGAAAGTAGAATCTAGCTTTTTACATACTTGTTTCTTTGAACTTTAGTAGAAACCAGATCTATCATAATATTTAATAGCATATCACCAGCGCTAGACAAGATATCATTAAGCCTATTGAAGCATTGGGCGAAAAAATGTAAACATACACAGAAAAATATCAAAATTTGTGGAATGCCTAAAAATCCTCCATTTTGTTCACATCTTTTTTCTACACTTGTCAAAATTCCCGTTTTAGTCAAAAAAATTTGTTTTTTCAAGAAACAAAGAGATAGTTAACCCCTGTCGTGCAAACAAAAAAAGATCTCAAGCTAAACTACACTTCGAAAAAATTATTTTGGCAGCCTCAAACACCGCGTATAAAATGGCGGACTTGAGTGAGTTTACATCAATTTTTAGTGTTTTGAAAATGCTTAACACCGTTAACGCACCTCGTCAAAACATCTGCAGCAGTGCGAATTTCGAAAGTTTCTGCTTCATCTGAGAAATGCTTTATGCAGGGCGTGTGGGACTTCCACGCTTGACATCCTCACGACCGCTCACCGAGATCGCAAAGGTGAGATACCGGTGAACAGTGTGTGAGATTGATATGTTAGGGTTACCCACTAAAACCACCTCCCTTTTCTTCTTGGCAAAGTTCCCCTGGAACTGTGTTCGCATTACTTCAGGGGGGCCGTTTTCTAGCCTGTTAGGGCTTCTCTGTGTGTCCTCAGAGGTGGCGTCTTTAGTCGGTGAGCTGACCTTCCTTCTTCTTGCAAAGGATTATGGCGACGAAGGTACCTACCTTGTCCCATTATTCCTCGTTTTCCAACATCGCACTGACGATGTTATCCGGCGTTATTTCCCCGATCTTGCCTTCTATCCTGTGCGTAAGTTCAGCCCAACGTTCGCATTCGAAAAAAGTGTGTATGAATTGTAGTCAACTCCAGTAATTTTCAAACAGGGGTCCTTCAGGAAAGGGAGGATACAATTTAGGGTTCTTTATCTATTACATTTGGGCATTCCGTACTTAAAAGGATGGGATCAAATAGCAAGGGGAAAGTTTGGAAAGGATTCCATTCGGTACATCACCTTGGTTCGGGTACTCGTCCGAGTACACTGGAACACAAAGTAGGTACCGTGGGAGGCGCATGAATATCACCCAAATTTCATTTGACATAATAACCATTTGACCGAAATTCATTTCACCAAATCAAAATTTGCTCTAATATTTATACACCCGAATTATTATTGGACCTAATCTCCGTTTATCCGAATTAAAATTCTCTCTAATTCCTATAAATCCGATTTTTCATTTCTTCTAATTATCAACTGCCCTAATATCAATTTTTTCTAATTTCTGTTTGCCCGCAATAGTATTTAACTTGCTTCCTATTTGAACGACATTCCATTGAACGACATTGTTCCTAAAGTCTATTTTTCCGAAACATAGTTTGACCGAATTTACAAATTCTCGAAATAAAATTTTCTCTAATTTCTATGAAACAGAATTATCGTTGAGTGTAATTTTCATTTTCCAGAATTAAAATTTGCCCTCATTTCTACGTTCCCTAACTATCTTTCAACCTAATTAACGTTTTCCCGAATTTTCATGTAACTAAAATTTAAACTGTCCGAATTAGTATTTAACATAATTTCCGCTTATTCTAATTTACATTAGGCCTAACCTATGTTTAACCTAATAATCATACAACCTAATTTACATTTGCACGAATTGACATTTGGTAGAACTTCTCTTCGACCGAATCGTCATTTTACCTAAATTTCATTTACCAGAATTATCGAAAGCGAGAATTTCCGTGTAACAGAATTATCATTTGTCCTAACTTTACTACTTATGAGTTTTCAACCTGAGTTTCCGATTTATGCACAATGATCTCAAAGTTGGCCTCCAGGGCGCGCAGTGTGTGTTGGAGAAATTCTGCCATAGGCTGTAATGTTTCATAGAAATTAGAGAAAATTTTATTTCGAGAATTTGTAAATTCGGTCAAACTATGTTTCGGAAAAATAGACTTTAGGAACAATGGAATGTCGTTCAAATAGAAAGCAGGTTAAATACTATTGCGGGCAAACAGAAATTGGAAAAAATTGATATTAGGGCAGTTGATAATTAGAAGAAATGAAAAGTCGGATTTATAGGAATTAGAGAGAATTTTAATTCAGTTAAACGGAGATTAGGTCCAATAATAATTCGGGTGTATAAATATTAGAGCAAATTTTGATTTGGTGAAATGAATTTCGGTCAAATGGTTATTATGTCAAATGAAATTTGGGTGATATTCATGCGCCTCGTACCGTGGGTAACCGTAGGTTACACCGTACAATTGAGAAAAGGATAGGAGTAAGATTCAGGGTTTGGAAAAATAAAATAGGCTCAATTTGAACGTTGTTAAGAAGTCAATTTAACATCGAGACTGGAAGCGCGGTCTTCCAGTCTTCCAGTCCAGTCAAAACGTCTTCAATTGCTCAAGTCTCAAGAATATCGAAGTCTGACTCCAAACAAACGTAAACTCAATTACTCCTTTTCTAAAACTGTTCTGGCGAAGAGATAATATTATACTGGAAATCTCCCACCTTAGTCCTGTCCGTCCAAAAAAAAAGTTGATTCCATCGTAATTTTATAATTTGACACTATTTTTTTTAAATTTTAGGTATAAGGCTGACAAGGTTGCTTACTACCGCCCAGTTTTATAATTTTGGTGGGCATTAATTATAAAATATTACATCATTTATGTACGTCTAGGGCATACTAAATTTAATTTTTGAGATTTACTATTTTGTATAATTTTAATTTTTCGTTATCATTATTTGATAGAATTTTTAATTTCCCTAATCGTTAATTTTCTTAATCTTTATTTCTCAGAATTCTTATTTAAGATAGTGCTTATATTCCAAATTACATATTATTTGCCCTAATTTTTAATTTTTAAAGCTTCCGAATAGTCAGATAATCTAAAATTCATTTAACCTAAATAAGAATTTCACCTAATGGTTCATTCAGTGCTACCATTGTTTTTCTTAAAGTATGGTTCATTGCCTTATGCAAAAGAAAACGTTGTTAACACTGAATGAACCGGAATTTCGAATAAGTAAAATTGGTTTTAGAGGAAATTCTCATTATAGCAAATGGCGATTCAGTTACATGAATTTGAGGATATGTAACTATTTGAAAGAATGGAACATTAATGGTCAGTAGTACTATAGAATCAGTAGTAATACAGAAAATTAAAAATTAGGGCCAATAATAATTGGTAGAAATAAAACTTAGGACAAACTAGGGGTGCCATTGTGAGCACATTCTCATCACAGTTTATGCGCTTTCATTCGCTTACCAACTTTCATCGCTGCTATGTACTTCTATTTAAATTAATCTATTTTCAAATGAAGAAGAAAACTAATTTACTTAAGGTTCTATCGACCTTAAGGAACACATTCTCATCAGTGACACATGCGTTTTGCGCTCGACATTTAAACCTTCTTTAAAAATATAAAATTCAAATTTTTAGACAAATAACGCGAGATACGGATAAAATTATAAAAACATAATTATTTATCTTAAAAACATATACAAATTCTCCCTTAACCATTTTTTAATTTGATGAGCATTTTTCTTTTTAATTTAAAAAAAATCTACTTTGTGGTAAAATTTTACACAAACCTAATACTTTCTCTGATGAGAATGTAAAAACCATATAGATAATTTCCTCTTTTGCATATTATCTGATTATTTTATTATTGCGCGCTTCCCACTCGGCTATTTTAAAGAATATTTTTTAAGATTAAAAAAAAACTAATCATCCTATCAAAAAATGATTAATTGAGAATTTGTATATCATTTAAAATCAATACTTATCTTATGATAATATTCTCTGTAGCTCGCGATATTTGGCTAAAAATTTTAATTTTCGACATTTCAAAAAATAAAAAAAAATAGTTATTTAAATCAGGTAAGGTGTTAAAAAAGGTATATTTTTCATTCTTTGACTCTTACATTTTAGGAACAATAATTATGTTATTGATACTGTTACATGTAGATATCACGTTATGTGGCTAAAAATTTGAAATTTTTCAAGAAAATTCAAAAAGTTGTTATACCAGTCTTGTAAGACGTTCAAAAAGGAACATTTTTTATCTCTTAACTTTTTTTCATAGCTTGTGTTATTTAGCTTAAAATTTTAATTTTCTTTATTTTTTTGAATTTTCGAAATGTTATATATCTAACAATTTTTGTTTTACCACAAAAGTCGTAATGATAAATTGTTCGACTATTTAAGTACTACGAATATCCTTAAACTGAATTGGTAAACTAAAAAAAAATTTTTTCAAAAATTATCTTAATTTTTTAATTTTTATCCAAAATGGCTGGCTAACGAACTTGACCTTCATTTTAGGAAACTAAAAGAGTATACCAAAGGCCAATCAAATCGGTCAATTCTTTCGAAAGTTATTGTGCTCACAAACTAAAATCTACAGACAGACAGACAGACACATTGGTAAAAACATGTTTTTTGGATTCAGGAGGTCACACAACGTGGACGTTTGACAAAAAACGGGGGCTCAAATTTTACACAAAACTAATACAATCTCTGATGAGAATGTAATAACTATTAGAATAAATAAAAATTATATCAAATTATTATTTGGAAATATGAAAAGTAGGTAAATTAAAACTTATAATAAATAATATTTATGGAAAACGGCTATTTGTAATAATAAATTTTGGTAACAAAAATGGAAAATTTAATTTGGGCTATATTCATGCGCACGACTTAAACTTGTCATGATCAATGTACATTTTATTGAAACCGCTAAAACATTTGGATTTAATTCTATGTAAAAATAAAACTAATATAAAACTTAACGTTCTTGCAGCATTCTTACTCGCTCGACGCTAGACCCCCTTCCCCAATACTAAATAATTTATATGTGAAATAAACTTACCATTAAACCGGTTTGACACAGAACGTAATGCATAGTCTGAGCTACATCAGCTGCATGAAGATTGTTATGGTAAGGGTTCCTGTGTCTGCAATATCCTTCTTCGACTCGACCCAAAAAGCTCTCAAGAACCGCAGGAGGCACTTTAAACTTATGAATCATTCCATAGCGGTTCAAAAGGTCGTAACCCAGGTACTTTACCGGTGCTCCTTGAGCGGCGTCACTCAGGGAAAATACGTTAAAGGACCAATCATCCAGAGACTGCAGAAGTGACAAAAAATAATTATTATTTATATTAAATAAGTTTCCTATTTAATGGGTATTTTAAAATGATATCCATTTATAAAAATAATTACAAATGGGAAGTTGCAAAAAATAAATAAATATCATTCTTAAACGAGTGTAAGATTTAAGACATATCAATATCTGCAAAATACTATTAAATAAAGGAAAGTTATTAATTTTATTTATACACACATTGAAACCGTAAAATATCACTATACGTTATTAAATTTCTGAGGTACAAATTTGAAAAAGATACGCAGAGAGAACAATATTAAGGGTGATGGTAAAAAGAATTAAAAACATATCCGCGAAAATCACTGAAAAATCAAAATACAATTTTACTTTGGTGTCGTCGAAGTGTTGAACTTTAATATCCAATTTTTGCGTTTTGTTACACAAATACGTTATTTCTGAAATCAGTTGGAGTTTGCCTAGTAAGCTCGCATTTACTGCATGATACACTCATTGATTGTGAGAAGATTTACATTGCTACAGTCCGTCGATCATGATATTTATACTTTTTCCATCGCCCTTAATAATAAAAATTTTCAAAATGTCCATTGGTATTTGAACAAAAGTCAATGCGCTTTTTAAAATTATTAAAAACACATATGCCAGAACCGTCTTCGAAATTCCATGAATTACGAAAGTCCAGTAAAGTATACACTTGGTTACAAAATAAAGTTCTCGTTTGAGAAAAAACCCAAGTTGATTATTAGAAATTATAATTTTTTAGTATTACTGAGAAGACAAAGAGCTGTTCATAATAGCTATATCAATGATTTCACGAGAAAAGTGATATTTTAAGCTAAGGCTCGAGATAATAGCTATTTACTTGATAAGTGTGGAAAATAGACAAATCCCGATGAGTGTGTAGTTGATGTCACGAGCCGAAGGCGAGTGATCCCATCACACAAATTGGGGATTGTCTGCTTCTCACATTTTAAGTACAAAATGCTTTTCACAGCGAGTCTAAGGCAAGTTCGATTTTCGGAATATTCTCTGATATTTGACAAGTCAGTCGTACTACCTGTTACCGATTAAAAAATGCTAGAGAAGGAGCATTAGAGCATTACTCTACACCATTAGAGATGTAGAGTAGCATACTTTACAAACTATAGTGATGTAAAGTGAGAAGCTCAAAAATCGACAACTTTCCAGAGTCTACGGACGCACGGAAAATCGAACTTTCTGCAGACGTGCTGTGAAAACATATATAAATAATGGTAGAGTAAAATGACAGCAGCTTTTGGGCAACTTGATGCGGGTAAATTTAAATTTTTTGTTTTCTTAACTTCAGTTGTAATTTTTAAAATTATAATAATATAGAAGACACAGTTCTGCCAAAAATTTATTGTATTAATATGTAAATAAAATATTATAATTTAAGTTTTCCCGTCTAAAGATGAGCAAGCCTGCGTGCTTACTTTTCAAAGATATGAAAGAGCCTTTAGTTAACCAACAGCTGCCATTATACCCCTACCATTATGGATATTATTTTATCTCGCGTTGTAGCTCAAAATATTAAATTTCTTGTGAAATTACGAATGCAGCCATTGTTGAACAACACTTCTTCCCTCTTACTCTCTTAGTGCTAACAAGAAATTATTAATTTGTCTTTTTTCTTAAACTAGAACTCTATTGCGAAACTTACTGAATGTCAGTTTCGTTCTACAGATTTTAAAAGTTTTTAACAGTTTTTCATCTTCGAATCCATCAACCGTAAATCGTACTTCAGATCATGTTGAGTGAAGAATTGAATAAAGTTATCAAAAACCTCTCGAGGTCTCAGAGTGTTTTCACTGTTTACTTTACGTTTAATATTTACTTCGAAATTCTCTAAATGCATTTGCGTACATCTTACCCAGTACTCTCAACGCGGGCTCCAAACTCTACTGCGCATGCGTCGCGCTCGGTATCTGATTGGTTGCTATTCGCACGCAGTTCACAGTAGAGTACGAAGACTGCGTTAGGAGTACTGATCTTAAATTTCGAGAATAAAAACACTTGATAAGATAAACCACGCGGATGAAGCTCTGTATTACATAGTGGAAACAAATTTTGACAATATGGCCGCTTACGGAGCGATCGATGCGCCATAAATGCTTCCTGCCAACACTAAATTCAAGAAGCGAGCATGTGGACGGAATATTCAAAATCGAAATATTTTTCTTAACGCTTGGTGATCTTTTTATTATTTAAAAATGCTATTAATCGTTGTTATTGCATACTCGAATGTATTTATGCAGTAATATCATAAATGGCATTGTTAATTAAAAAAAAGATCGTTATTGTCTCAGATTAAACAGTAATTCAGAAAAGCAATTTTAAAAAATGAGCGCAGTGAATCAAGGTATAAAATTATTTTCTTTATTTAAAACAATAATCTTTCGATTTGTAGAACAACTTTTGAAGATAGTAAAAGAGTTAAACTCTTCTAGAACTAATTATAGTAACAGTCTTTTTTTATAAATTCTCTTTCTTAGAAAGTATTATTATAAAAAGTAGAAAAACTTTTGACTTGTAGAACAACTTAAATTATCCTATCAACAATTATAAATCGTGACAACTTAATAAATAAGTTAAACTCTTCTAGAACTAATTGACATGCATTAAAATGATCACAACAAACATACATAATATTACCGTTTACATCATGATATGTACATATCTTCGATATGTACTTACTTCCACTTTCCCGTTAAGTTTTTCTGTTTGAGGAATTTGTGAAAACTTTTATTTTTATAAGCAGTATCATTTATCGGATAATATGTGCTATTGGTTTTTGAAAATTTGCATGAATATTTCAATCTCCCGATAGTATTTTCCATTTTGACTTATCTGGCTTACAAAGTCGAAACTATTTAAATAAAGTTAATTTCCTTCGTCTATTGAACTATGGTGATTCCATTATTTTATTAGAATCTCTTAATAATAATTTTTGATATAAAAGTTTCTATCACAATTTATCAGAGATTGATTGTTTGGTGGTCTATGTACTAAGAAAAATTACATAAAAATATAAAATTACCGATTAACACTTAGTTGTCTTCATATATTATAGCTACACCAGTTGGAACAAGAATTGTTAAATCCTCTCTAGGTTAACTGATTAAGCCATATATGCAATAATTTGAACCGTCTCCAACCTATCATTTTATTGGGTTCAGTTTATCACTAATAGTCTTCAAGGTGACATCATCTCTTGCTTCTAACTTCTACGAAAACATGTCCACCTCTTCCACGATGCCCTCAAAGAGATAGGAGTTTTTAAACCTCTTGAACCCGATATCACATACAGCCTCAGATGACCCAGAAAACCTTTTCATTTGTATTTTCTTATAGGCTGAAATAAAATACTATTAATTCAACAATTGATAAAAAGTCAATAGTGCATTCAATTAAATACATAAAGGCGTCCGCTGAATTAAGGCATAATCAATTTCTTTTTCCAAGGGAAATGCTACGAAATTAAGGAATAATTGATACACTTACCTTTTTATTGAAAATACATATTTTTCCACACCCACGTTTCAATCACGAAGTAGTATAAGGAAAATCAACTCTAATATAAGAACTGCTATCAATTTTCTGAACTTCAGAATTGATTTTAACGGATTCTAGCGCCTCTATCATTCTAGAAAATTTGAAACTATTGAATTTTGACAATATGTCTACCCTTGTCGTCTGCTAACCTGTGTGACACAAGAAGGCGCTAGAATCCATTAGAGGGTATATTCTGGGGGAAAGGAGTTCGGAAAACTGCTAGCAGAATTTTTCAGAATAGCAAATGGAGTTGGGTCTCCTTATACTACGACGTGGTTTCTACATAACATAACTTGACATAATCTAAGCGGTTAACCGGTTAACTTTTTCTGCTTCAGTTCTAGCACATTAAGAACTTCGAACTTCACAAGGCTCACAAACTGTATTGCTTTAAACTTCCTATAAAGGACCACAGATCGGCCTGGCACGGAAGTAAGGCTTGTTCCTGAAAATTCCTATGCCAGCTTCACCCCCGTAAGATAAAGGGTTGCATTTAATTGAACTCTTATACTACATGTTATTAAACTTACTCATTTCAAACTTCGAATCAAGATTTTAAAGCAACAAAATGGAGTATCGGGAGTGACTATTTTTTAGTAGAATGTGTACCATTTCCGTGAGAATCGGTATATTGAAGTTTTTAAACTCGCTGATTATAAATTTACAATCAAAATTTTGCAAAAACAAAATGGTGTATCGGAAGTGACCATTTGCATTAGTAAAATGCATTCAATTTTTGTTGAAATCGGTAAATTTATGGTTCTGAAGTGAATTATTAAAAATCTCGAGTCATAATTTAAAAAAAAAATTTTGGACCGGAAGCGTTCATTTACACTACTCAGAAGCAACTTTTATTATCGGGAATTAATACTTATGTATTTTAAAAGTTGTTGATTCAAAATTATAAATAAGAATTCAAAAAAATAAGAATAAATGACTTCAATTGAAGGGAAAATTTGAGATAATTTTGAAGAAAATAGATATAATGTATTAAATACGAATTTTATTATTATATGCAATGAAAATATAAATCCTTTTAAGTACATTGATAATCCATGGCACGTGAACCTGGAATGAACAAGAATGATAGAGATTCACTACAAAAATAATGTTTGAACAAAAAAATTTCAATCCACTTGTAAATCATGTGTTCCGGATAGAATTAAGTATTTTTAAATGTTTACGAATTTGGTTAAAATAAGGATCGAAAAATACGTCTTTTCTCCAGTGGTCTTCTTTCCAAGTAAATTTAAAATAATTATACCTTCTTACAATGAATTAAGTTTCCAAAATCTAAATAACGTTTACAGTTTCTTAAGTCGAATAAATATAAGTGTTTTAATCAAACGTATTTGTCGGTTCTTATTGAAGCTAATCTCTTTATTTCACCGAATTTGTCATGCGAGATAAAGACGTGGTAGGTTTGATTGTTTAGATTATAGTCATAAGATATTCTGAAAGCGAATTTAGCGAGGCGAAGTTTCCGAATCATGCGTAATCGGATAAACAGCGACGAAATTGAAACTAAAATCGACCACCAGCGTTGATTCTTAGAAACCTGTGAATATGTAACTGCGAATTATCATTTGTCATTTATCAATAAC
>UCOK01015814.1:0-17706 GCA_900474325.1 Synergus umbraculus
ACCTAAGGCTGCGACCACAATAGTGCCTAATGGTGCGTTTACACCTCGGCCTGCCCGACCGGTGCAGGCAGAAAGTACATGAGAGTAACGGAGATAGAGAGTTCTTTTTGTCCAATTTTTCAATCTCTATCTCTTTTACTCTTATGTACTTTCTGCCTGCACCGGTCGGGCAGGCCGAGGTGTAAACGCACCATAAGGTCCGACGTACGCGCGTACCGACAAAATGCACGAACCATTCGTTCGTGCGTTCTGACGTCACAAACGCAGTGCGATCAACTGTCGCATGTTTCACTGGTTCGCGTTCCGCAGATTCCAGTGTTTCAGCGTTTTGTCATTATTGTTAATTATAATTATATTATATTAATTATATATTAATTAATTATATATATTATCATTATAACACTGGAACCTGCGGAACGCGAACCAACGAAACATGCAACAGTTGGTCGCACTGCGTTCGTGACGTCAGAACGCACGAATGAATGGTTCGTGCATTTTGTCGGTACGCGCGTACGTCGAACCTTAGGCACCATTGTGGTCGCAGCCTAAAATGCTCTCAACCAATTAGTTTCGGCGAAAAAGGGACAAATATACACCCCTTTGCAATTTCTCTCTCTGACGCATTATCACGCGCTTTCCTACAGCGACCCGCAGTCCATTTTTATATGTCGATGAAACGTTCTAAAGTTTCCCGTGAAAGTTTCATGAAACTTTTAAAACATATCAAAGTTTCATATAAGTTTCAATCTGGTTTCAAATATTAGGGCGGGAAATTTAAAAATTATAAAAAATTGAAATAAATAATCAGTTTAAAAATTTATATCGTTAGATAAATAATAAATTAACATATATACATAAATTAATAATAAAATACAATTATAACAAGAATAAAATGATGTTTTCTTCATTTCGAATCTAGCATGACACAAAATGACCTAACTTCAACATAATCAGTTCAGCTTGCAGTAAGCCTTATAGCCAAAATACACGCTCGCCGAAGTGTCGAAACGTTTCCGCGTTTACATAAGAGTAAAAGAGATAGAGCATGAAAAATTGGACAATAAGTACTCTCCATCTCTTCTACTCTTATGTAAACACGGAAACGTTTCGACACTTCGGCGAGCGTGTATTTTGGCCATTAGAGTGCCGTCCTATGGTAGCAGAAAACGCAGAGCAGAAAGCAGAAAATCATAAGAGTGAAAGAGACAGGAAGATTTTCTCTCTCTTTCACTCTAATAATTATCTGCTTTCTGCTTTGCGTTTTCTGCCGGGTGCCGTCCTACCATAGGACTCCTATGGTAACAGAAAACGCAAAGCAGAAAGCAGAAAATCGTAAGAGTGAAAGAGACAGATAGATTTTCTCTCTTTCACTCTAATGATTTTCTGCTTTCTGCTTTGCGTTTTCTGCTGCCAGTGCTGCCATAGGACGGCGCCATTACTGTAAAAAACCATGTAATTTACTAATTTACTTACCCAACCGTGGTGGAACTTCACCGAAATTCTCTATTGTGGACAGACCTTGACAGTGAAACATTTGAAAGTTTCCAGATTTTCTAGTTAGTTTCAATGTTTCAATGAAACATTTCATTGATCATTGTTTTCATTTTCTTCATTGCCATCGTGAGTCGTGAGTACTCCTATATATATGTATTTAATTCTGACACGTGTTTCTCTAAAAAAGTAATTTCAAAATGGATTCAAAAAAGAGAGTGGAGTATTTAGTGGCAGATACGAGTGCATTTATAAGAAATGCAGCTTTGCAGGTGAGTTTAGTTATGGATTTTGAGTTACTTCAAAGAAATCGGAGTTATGTTGGTTTTATAGGTTATATGGTCACCAATTTTGTTTTTATTTTTATAACACTGTAAAAAATCAAGTTGAAAATTACTAGTATAAATTTATTAACAGTATAAATTGATTTTGAACATGTATCGATCTAAATTTACCACGTTTATCTTTGTAATTTTACAAAATCATAAAAAAGAAAAAAATCTTTAAAGAGAACCAAATCATGTGAAATTTATAACGTTAAACATATTATTTTTATGTTTAGCGTAAAATTAACAGATTCACCATTAGTAATTTTATTTTTCCTGATTCTCGTAGTAATTTTCATTGGCATGTTTTACAGTGATAGTTTTTATACTAAACATATTTTGTAATCAATTCTTTTTTGAATAGGAAATTGGGGAAAATATCATTACCGAGCCGTCTGTCGTAAATGAAATTACGAGTAAAAGGCAATTAAGAAGATTGGTTGTTTTGCCATATGACCTGAAAATTCAAGAAGCTTTTCCAGAAAACATCAAATTTGGTATGCAAAAAGAATATATTTTCGTTAAATTTAAGTTTTTTTTAAAATTTCATTAATTTATGTAAACAGATATTCCGAACTTTAAGTATTAAGTATAAAATCTAATATAAGTTTATGAATATTATTTTACAGTGACAGAGTTTTCAAAAAAAACTGGAGACTATCCAAGTCTTTCTGCTACCGACATAAAAGTTATAGCATTGGCTTATCAACTTGAAAAGGAAAAAGTAGGCACTGATAATTTAAAAAGTGTTCCTGAAATAGTACGAACAATCAATGATCCTGAAGCACTACTGAATCATCCAAAATGTCTTGCTGGTTTTTATATTCCCCGAACGGTAAGTTTACAAAATCATAATGTTTTTATTAATAGAAAATAAGCACACGAATTAAATAAATTCAGAATAAAATTTCAATTGTAGGATGACAAAGAGGATGGAGAGAAGAGAGTTAGCAGCAAGACCGCAGAAGTAGAAAAGTTAATCGAAAAACTGAAACGTACCGGAAGATTAGAAGAAGCAGATTTCCAAGATAGTGAATCAAATAAATCAGAATCGTTCACCAATGAATTGGTTGAAAGTTCCTCCGATTCAAATTATGATACAGCAACTTCCGATTTAGAAATAAATAATGCTGCAGATCTAACTGAAAAGTTTGAGGAATTGGCATGCGAAGGAGAAGATACAGAGGAAAGTTACAACGTAGATGATATTCTCCGTCCGGTAAAGTCTGAAGAGGGTTCGGACAATGATTATGGAAACGAGGCAGAGGAAGAAGATAGTGATGAAGATGACGATGAGGGATGGATCACTCCTGGTAATAATAATTTATTTTTTTCCTATTTCCGCAACTTTGTAACAAAAGGTGACTATTTGTGATAATTTTGTACAACTAATCGAAATAATTTATTTTGATTTTCAGGTAACATTAAAACAGTCAAAAAACAAATGGACTCTGAGATTATAGACGAGAAACCAGCGACTGTTGCTTGTCTGACTACGGATTTTGCAATGCAAAACGTACTCATGCAAATAGGCCTAAATGTTTCTTCACTTGACGGTAAAGTGATTAAACAGATGCGAACCTTCATTTTAAGATGTTACGCTTGTTTTAAAACTACTGGAATAATGACAAAAGTTTTCTGTCCTCACTGCGGTAACAAAACACTAAAGAAGGTCTCGATATCTATTGACGAAAATGGCAAACAACATATGTATATTAATTTTAAAAAGCCACTTTCAACAAGAGGAAAGAAGGTAAAAAAAGAGGCTATTTTTATTTTTTATATATTTATGTTGATTGTTTATATTTAAATAACTTTTCTCTATTCTTTTTTTCAGTTTTCATTACCAACACCTAAAGGAGGCAAACATTCTAATAATCCGATTTTGTGTGAAGATCAACCGAGACCAGATCAACGACCTTCAAGATTAGCTCGGATGAAAAATGATCCACTAAAAGATGAGTATATACCTGGCTATTCACCTTTCGCCATCCGCGACGTCAATTCAAAGTCTGCGATGTTGGGAATTCGCACTGGGGGTGAATTCAAACACTGGATGAAAAAAAATCCTAATGAATGTAGGAGAAGACGAAAGTAATTTAAATACTGCAGGTATCCTAGTAATAAAAACTTGTATTTTTGAAAAATCTTGTTCTGGATGTATTCATGGAATTAATTTAATTTAATTTTCGTGATATTTGTTCATCTTCGAAAGTATTTGATTTATTGCTAAACCTATATTTTCTTCGGTATGAAATAAGAAATATCCCAAATGCAAGAAAATTAATCATTAAGAATGTCCTAAGTAATTGTGTAAAATAAAATATATAATAATTTTATAAAGTTGAAATTAGGTTTATTTTATTTTTATTTCTAAGTAAAAGAGTTTTCAGCGCAGTAAAAATATATTTGTTTTTTAATCCACTTGCATGGATCCCAGCAGAGATAATTTAATCACGTTCATAGGGAAGCATGCTAAACTTCAAAACCAGCGGATTAAAGAAATAAAACACTTATGCAAAGTACGAGACAGATCTGGTCGAAGATTCGGTGAGCATATAATACATAAAACGAGAAAGTATTATACAATTTATGTGAAATCTGCAGAACAGCTGTCTCAAACCTAAAGCAATTTTGCTCATAAAAAACCGCATGAAATCTGTTTAATTTCCAAAATAATGTTTACTAATCTTAGATAGACATTCTGAAATTTTTTTGCTACACTACTTTCTACTTTTTTTGTATATTGCTCCACCACAATCTTCATCTATTTCTTCAAGTGAAGAAAGGTAAAAAAAAGGAAGGAAGAAAAATGTTTTTGAAATAGTGTTGATCATTTCTGAAAATTAGGTTTTTCTTTTACATCATTTATAATTCTTAAGGGTGTTGGAACTAAGTTCTAATCTAAACATTCGATTTCTTCATTTTACTCAACAAATATTGAAAGTGGAATTATTTCCCTCTGTGAAATTAATCAATTTTTAACTAGAATTATGATCACAGAGGTAAAAAATATCTAATTCAAGTATTTTTTAAGTGAAACGAAAATATTGAATTTTGAAGATAGATATTGAATTCTTCGTTTTATGCAAAAAGTATCGAAACTAAATATTTTTTCGCTCTGTATGCAGTCTTATATTTAAAAAAAGATTAGTGCTAGAGAGTGAAAAAATATTTATCTACAATTTTCGTTGAGTAAAATGGAGAATGGAATTTTGAGTTGAACACTTGGGTCCAACGCTCTTAAAATTCTTAAAATCTGTTGTATTTTAAAAAAAAGTGATATGCATTTTTAAAAAAAATTAGTTGATAATTACAAGAAAAAAACTGCCCCGGGTGAGGATCGAACTCACGACCTTAAGATTATGAGACTTACGCGCTGCCTACTGCGCTACCGAGGCTGATGTTTGGAGCATCTTAAAACATCATTAACACTTGAATCGTAGACTGAGTAGAAGAAATAAATTTTACTCTGTATTTCTATTTTTATTTAAAAAATTTTAATTTATTAAAAACTTTTGTTTATTACGAAGCAATTTATGAATTGATCTTTTCAAAGGGGCCTCCTAAAATTTTTTGCGGGGGGGGGGGGCCTCCAATTTTTAGTTACGCTACTGATTTTTACCCATACCACTTGGCCAGCAGAAAAATCAGCTGTTTTTCCTTGCACAGCCACAGCTGACTGCTGATAGAGCAGATAGAGCTGCAGTCTGCACGTGTCGCACGTATTTTGAATATTTTCATGTGTTTTGATGTTTTGTTCATTTCGAAAATAAGTATATTACTAATGTTTCGATAAAGTGTTTTTCCACTGCTCTGCAGGTATAAACAGAGAGAGTGATATATTCAAAAATAATTAATCTGAGTGTCTTGCGACGAAAGAAATTCAAAACTGCTTGAAGTGCGAATAATAACAAACGAATTTCTCATAAATTTAATGAGATGCTGTGCCCAGAAGTCTGGGACTTTAAATCTCCCCAGCATTCTTTCACAATAGAGCAAGGTCAATTTCAACCTAAAGATTCATCATCCGTTTTCAAGGTTATCAAGAATCATTATTTTAATCATTCCGTAAGTTTTACTCCGATTTTTTCTCTGCTCCAATTTTGACGTTATGATTTTTACGTAATTTGAAAATGACTTTTGGATAAATGCCAGGTCTCTGTCGTACTTCCTGAGACGATCGACGTTCCAGAAAACATTCAAAGTTGCCTTGTGGATGATAAGGACTATTATAGAATTCAAGGCGTACTTCCTTACGAACTTGTTAATAAGGAATTCATAGAGGCCTTTGTTAAGAACGGTTAGGATCCTTTGTTTTCTTTTTCACATATAATCGTATATATCTATATTTACTTTTTTTCTCAATACATCTTTAAACGAATTTAAATTATTATTTAATTTATTTTTACATTAGTATTAACACATACGCAGAGCTGGGTAAAATAATGTTTCATTTCATTTACAAAGTCAATTGTAATTTAGAGTGACGTAAAATTTCAAAAGCAAACTTTATCAGTCAAAAAAGAATATTTTTGTTCTTTTCTATGTTCAGAATCAGAATTAATACATTAAAGAAGAAACCCCCATAGAAAAAATTTCTTTTGTTGACCTGTAATTATCTAACTTGTGCAGAGCAGAACAAAAAAAATGGAAAATGGTATTTTAAATTGAAAATAGTTTGAAAATCTATTTAAGATGAAAAATGCAAAATGGGTTTCTTCTTCCTATTTAAAATACAAAATATACACCGGCATTTTGCATTTCAAATACATATATGAAATGAATTAATTTGAAATAGTTACCCAACTCTGCACATACGTTCCTCTATTCTAAAAAATAGACTTTTATATGAAAGTTCGAACTTTTTTCAATGTCAGGTATCCATTTAAAAGACCATTATCTTACTTTTAACATTTTATATCTTATAAGAGCTAATTATTATTTTCAGGAGAATTATCTTTGCTCGCAGTGGAGAGAAATATAGATTTGCACGACACCTTAGCAATCATCCCATCAGGCCATTTTATTCTCTCTTTGACTGAATCGACCTACAGAAATCTCAACTTAGAAGGAAAGCCGACCAACTTCGATCGCAAATCTCATTCTCGCTACGGTAAGTTACCCGAGGAAGTCTAAAAGATCTCTCAAAATGCCCAAGAAGCATCAAGTGTCCATGCTGCAAGACCTCGCTCTGCATTCAGTTGGCGAGTACGTGACTGACTTTGGTAAAAACATCATTCGTCCAGTCTGCACAATGGCCAAAACGAACCCCGAGCTCAGCCTCTTAACCCTTCAAACCCTCGTTCAGTCTATGAAACATCACCTAAGATCCAGTGTTCCCTGGCATCTCTGTGACAAACTCTCAATTCACGTTCTCCGAGCAATCGCGAATCTCGTAAACGAAATGAAGAATGCCTACACTGACTACGTCACAACAACGACCTTCCTCTCCGAGATACACGTGGTCGTCACCCTAACAGAAATCGTCATCCATGAGAATCTGAAAGTCATCGAGTTCGCCGCCTGGCCTAAAATAATGCGGCATGTTCTTTATAATAAACTCCACGAATTGAGCGGCCTCGAAGTTCTCGACCTAGGCTCAGGCTCAGCCGGTTGGAGAACCTCAGACATAGAAAAAATAATAATCGGTGCCGTCTCTGTGATGAAGAATCTAGTCTCCTTTATTCTCTGCTTCGACTGCACAGACAATATCATTCTTGCTCTCTCTCAGAATTGTTCTAAGCTTCAAAAACTTGACGTTACTGCTTCCGGATCTGTAACTGATCGCAGTATTCCTCACCTGATGAAATGCCACTATCTAAGAGAAATTAGGCTCTTCCGAACTTCGGTTACGATTCCAGGATACGCGAATTTACTCCTCGGTCATCCGAATTTGGAGGACCTTGGCAGATACGATGAATTGGGTTTTGTTCTCGAGTATATCCGAACAAATATTGACAATTTGAAGAAACCCTTTTCACTGAGAGCCTTCGAGAGTCGGAACGTTTCGACTGATCATTTGTATTTGTTAGTTGAGATGTGTCCCTTCATTACGAACTTTTCGATGTTGCGAGACGAGAGGATCGAGGATTTGAGCATCCTGGCTTCTTTGAACGAACTTAGGGAACTGAAACTTCTATCATGCAGTTTTTATACAAACAGCGTTAATACTTTGTTGAATCTCAAGGGGAGTCAGATTATTAGTCTGCATTTGGAGCACGTGGACGAGATCGATTTGAGCGCCCTCGTTTGCATTAGTCAATTTTGCCCCGGAATCAAAAGTCTGATGTTTTATAACTGCGAGTTCTTGGAATTGACGAATACGCATCCGAGGAAACTGTCTGTGCCTCCTTTTAAGTATTTAGAGAGAATCAAGTGCGCTTCTGAGTGTGCGAATATGCATCTGGAATATTTGCTTTCTCATTGTACAAACGTGAGATTTATTCAGTTGGGATCCTCAACTGGAATTGATGATGCGACGATGCGGAGAGTTTTGACGAGGAATCCCATGAGTCAATTGGAGGAACTTAAGATTTTGTACAGTGCTGATTTGTCGATGAATACTGTCAAAATACTGATGCAGAATTGCAAGAATTTGAGACGACTCTCTGAGTTAGAAAGTTGGCAGGGAATCACGAGAGATGAGTTGGAACTTTTCAGACGAGATTTGAGTTTGAATAATATAGACTTGGATACGAGTCCTACTTTGTCTTTAGCTTGAAATAAAAGATTGTGGATCTTTAGTTAAATTGAAGATCGATTTTTCACAATAAGGGAAATCAAAGAGAAGAGAACCTTGCACTTTGAATAAAGACTAATTTTTATCTCACGAAAAGATACCAGTGATATCTAGATCTTTTTTACACTAAACATTGGTTTTCAGATGTCAAATCTTAGGAATGTTATTGTGCTTTTCATATTTTTATTTGTATTTTTATTTCTACACCTCATAGAGACCAGTAATAATATACAATCTTTTTAAACTTTAAAAGTTTAGGAAAGAATTATCTTTTATTTCATATAATATGTTTTTATATTTTTTTTCTAAATTGGCCTTTTTTTTGTATTTTTTACCGGTATAAAGTCGTGACACTTGATTTGAAAAAGGAATGTTTTACACCGGGAAAGAAGAATTATGAACGCGTTAGAAATTCCTTGCGAGAGAAATGGAAGAGTCATTTGGATATTATTGTCGCTTGGGATCCACCAGGTAATATATTATCGTTTTTTTTTATTACATAACAATTATAATACTATTGAATATTTGCAAGCTATTGAAAATTACAGAAGAAAAGCTGTGTCCATCGTCAGTAGCATCGTGGTTTTATAATCGAGGATATAAAGTCTCGCTTTGTCGACAAAGTTTTGTCCACAGGACAAGATATTCAATTGATGTGCCAGTGGTTGATGACTCTTGTAATCATGAGAATGTTTTTGAATGGCTTGGTATTTTCAATATCGATGGAAACTTGTAAGCTCAAATTTTTTTCACCAATCTTTTAATTTAAATTTTTATCCTATTTTAAAAATTACTCAACGAAAATTATAGATACATATTTTTTCGCTCTGTAATGCTAATATTTTTTCAAATAGAAGACTGCATACAGAGCGAAAAAAAAATTAATTTCGATATTTTTTGCATAAAACGAAGAATTCAAAATCTAACTTCAAAATTGAATATTTTTATTTTACTTAAAAAATATTTGAACTAGATATTTTCTCGCTCTAAGTATACGCTTAATTCTAGTTAAAAATTGATAAAGTCTACTGACAGAAAAAATTCTAAATTTAATATTTGTTGAGTAAAATTAAGAAATCGAATTTTTAGATTAGAACTTGACTCCAACACCATTAAAATTAATTCAAGATGGCATGATATTTGCAATAAAAAAATCTTTTATATAACATGAAAATAACAAAAAAAGACTGCCCCGGGTGAGGATCGAACTCACGACCTTAAGATTATGAGACTTACGCGCTGCCTGCTGCGCCACCGAGGCAGATGATTGATGAAGTTTCTAATCTCAAATTTGATGTTTGAAAAACATTGTTGTTTCTTTTCTATTTTTAAATCAATAAAGCAATGTTTCTTATTCTTAATTATTATTAATATTTTTCTTGTTAATTATAATGAAGCAAAATATTATGTATTAATAATCAACTTTGCATTTCATAAATTTAAATAATTTATTTTCAGGGGAAACAGTAAAGATACTGACACGAATGGATACGAACTTTGTTCTCCACATGTTCGAACGAGTCAGATTCAATATTTAGAGTGCACAGGATTTTTTACCCGCAGGATGATTAGCAAAATTTACAGTGCCATAAAAGAATATACAATCTCGAAAAAGGATTCTCTATGGTGTAGTATGGATGTGCAAGGATTTTCCGACAGTCCGATTAGTTGGGGATTAAAGGAGCACACTTTTTACACAGACGGTGACAATAGTTACACTTTTATCTTACGATCTGATGGAAAGTATATTATTCGAAAAAGTCTAAGCTCAAATAATAAGCCAAGGATATTTCAATAAACTATATTCTTAAGATTGTTAATCAGATGCGCAGAGGAATTAATTTTTTACTATTGTACTGTAAATAATATTATATATAACCAACGCTGATTCCGCAAGTACCTGAAATGGTTTAGCTCTATAATATTTCATACGTGCTATTAAAACTTATATTTATCGAAAATATAATAAAGAACAACTCATATTCTAATTAATCTAGCTTTTATTTTATCAATAAATAATATGTGCTACTTTATACATCTGCTTTGATAATAATTATGAATACTCCGTATAGTTCATAATATACATATCTTTCTTTTTAAATTACTGTGAGTTATCTGTAAAAATGATAGTGAATGAATACTAATAATGTGATGGATTTTTGACTAACGTTTGAGTGAATTTGCAATTTTTTTGTTGTTTAATATTATGTAATTAGTAATTGGTGAGTTTTAATTTCGCGAAAGAAGTTTCGCGATAATTTTTTAAGTTTGAAACGTTATAACGCACATTGAAAGCAAACTTTACTTCCCGAACATGCAGAAAATTGTTTGAAAATTATGAAATATATGTTTTCTAGTCTAGGTTCAAGAATATATGAGAAAAAAAAATGTACGTATCCAATGCATTATTCACTGTTCTTTATCATGCTTCTAATACGTTATCTAATGCTTGTACGTTTTCGATCCTTAGAAAAATCTACATGTAATATTATTAAAAAATGGCACGGTGATTAAAAAAGCGGAACGTTAATAAGTTAATGTAAATGGAATGGACAGAAAGTTTCAATCTTATATCAAAACGTGCGTGCTCTCCGTTTCTCCAAATTTCGTTTTTGGATTCTGAGGGTAGAAGTCTTCGATAACGGAACCGATTGAGATCCGGGACTTGGATCGGGCCATTAATTCATTGAGATCATCGATATCTCTGCTGTATCTGAAATACAAAGAAGAAATTTTCAAATTCAAATTAATTAAAGAATAGAGGATAATAAAATTAAAATTCTTACCGACTTAACGGGCGACTTGGGTTTTCAGACGATTCTGAAGATGCTTTCGTTACCGAATCTCCATCATCGGTATTAAAATTCGCCGAGACTCCTGATATTTGAATTTGTAGAAAATTAAATAAATTTAATTTTCAGTTTGGTGTTTGAAAATTAAAATGAAAGAAACTTACCAGACGGGAATAACATTGTGTGTTTTAGAAGATCATCACTTAAAAAGGGAGGCAAATTATCGTCATCTTCTGGCAACAAATAATTGGCTGGATCCATTGCAATCGACTCCACCATTTCTAGCCACTGTTGATTGTGAGATCGGAATTTTTCTACTTTTATACGCGCTGCCCAGTCTTTGTCACACATCTGAAAATATTCGGTTTTATCAAAATTTTACTTTAGTTTAACAAAAAAAGAAAATACATATTATACATACTGCTATCACGTCCAAGCAGGCATCGCAGACTTTTCTTATTGCAGGATTCTTGTCGTGCATTAAATCTATCAAATACCCTGGTGCTTCTGCAAAATAAAAAAGTAAATTTTTAACTCAGAATAGGACTAGTATTAAATAGTGGCTATTCCAATTTTTTAAAGATTCGCTTTAATGATCATAAATCAAATATTTCTAATAAGTTTACTAATGAAGATTACCAGTTTCGCGAATCAAGTAGTCTCTTGTAGAATCGTGTTTGGAGATTTGGTAGAAAACGTATATAATCTGAAGAACTATCTCATCGTCTTCTTGTTTTGCTGTGAGAAATAAAAATATATTTACAAATTCTATTTAAAGTCGAATTGTTACTAATTAAATGTTAAGAATTTAATTTGATAGATTTCTTGAGATTCGAACCTTTTAATAATTCAATAAGCGACAAAAATATATCAGCCTTGCACATTAATTGAGCGCAATCTTCATCGGCAGCTGCTGTGCCCAAAAATATCACAATTTCCAAAACTAAATCGTCTTGTGCTTTACCTGAAGATATATAGAATAATTTAATATTTGGATTTTTAATATTTTTAATGATTCCTGTTTATGCTGGAATTTTTGCTTACCAGGCACAAGATTGTTGCGAATCCAAGGAATGAGATTACATCTCTGAAGAATTTGTGAGTAATCCAAATCAGGCAAAGCCAAGTTTCCCATTATACCCACAATTTCTAGGACGAAATCTTGAGAATCGGATTGGTTTAATGCCATTGCAAAATCGCCAACGAATTCCTGAACAGATAAGTTTATTCAGATTATGTGAGACATATAATTTATAATCTGAAAGCTATTTATATTATCCAATAATTTAAATACTTACCACAAAACTTTCTTTAGTAGAATCATGCTGGGAAATATTCCTGATCATTTTCATAATTAGAGCATCCTGGTTTCTGAAAGCCTTGCTTATTAATTTTTGCAAGCGATTATTTTCGACCATTAGCTCTGCATTTTTGTTGTTTGCTGCCAAATTTATACAAAGGGCAATTAATTCAGGTTTATAACGTTCGTCATCCGAATCCAATAACGTGTCAGTTACCTGAAATGAAAATATAGATTAAAAAATAGGGATAGGTGAGTTCTAAATATTGTGTGTTATCTCGTAATTTATTCTATAAAGGAAAAATACATTTGGTTACGTACCAAAGGTACGCAATCTGTATTTGTAAACATTGCCTTCACTTTATCGTCCATGCTTGCGTGATACAATAAGCCAAGTATCGTTGTTTTATTTTTTATTTCACCCTGTGCAAGAGATTTAATCAACTTTGGCAACAAACCGGCTCTTATCATTTTTCCTCTCATTTTCGTATCGAAGGAAAGATTGTATAAGAGTTTCAATGTGCATAAATGCAGGTCAGGATTATTGTTTTGAAGCAGTTTGGGCAACTTTTCAACTACGTTTTCTTCTGCCTGTTAATAAAATACATCATTAATGAACACCATTCTAAAACTATTAAAACAATCATTTTTTAAGGATCTTGGATTCAAGTTGTATCCAGAAAATTCGTTTTCTTTAATTTACTTGATAAATATTTTATTTTCTAAAATAAAAGTATGTGCAAAGAGCGTAAAAATGTTTACTTTTAATAGTTGATGCAAAAAATTGAACAATTTTTACCATTAGATCCTTATTTTCACGGAATATGGATAATTTTTTCAGGAAGGTGACGACCAATATGAGTAAATCGCTATTAAACCTGTCGAGAGTTTTCACGAGCATTCCAATAACATTTTTCTTCCGCATTTTTCTCTCAACTTCCGTATTCTCAGCGATATTCAGCAAAAGATAAAATGCAACTAAAAATAAAAATATGTAAATTAAGATATACTTTTATAAGTACCGGACAATTTTCTTTTCTAAGTTAAGACGGACCTCTTAGCAATTGCTCTTGTTTTTTTGTGAGGCTCTTAAACTTTTTTCGATTCTTTTCAAGATCGTCTTTTAAATGTTTCACTTCGGTTTCGGATACTTTAAGAGAAACATCGTCCTTGAATCTTCTAGTCTCAAACTCCAGGGGACCATCTACATTCCAAATATCATCGAGGATTTTAATTTTCTTATCACAGATGTCACCATTCCCAGCAGGGAAGAGCAAGAGACCTGTGTTGTTTTCGAAATGCCGTCGATGTTTTTCCATATCTTCTTTCCATTGGTCATAACGGTGGAGTTCAAAATCGATAATATCCATGCAGAGAGAACCAATCTACGTTCAGTTGGAATTTTAATAAAAGATTAAATGTGTTTTAAAAAAATGTATAATTATATATTGTAATGAAAGAAATTCTACTCACTCGGTATTCTAGAACGATATTGTGAAATCGAGTATATGTCGAAAAGCAGAAAAATATGTAAATTATATTCGTAGAAAGCTCAATACTTCGTCTCCAATCTTCCCTCAAAACTCTTGCTAAAGCACTTAATAACGATTCTAGAAATAAAAAAATTAAAATTGAAAATTAAAATAATTAGTAAATTGATTTTTTTTAAATATGGTACATTTTGACAGAAGAAACAGATTTAATTACATACCATTCTTTGCGAGTTCTAATAAATTATCGGGTACTCTCGCTAATTGTAAAATAAGCGAAGAGCCTTTCACCTTATCTGGAATTTCTTCGTAAAGAAATTCAATGTAACTATCAATATTACTGATTACTGCACGTTCTGAATTGCTGTTTTCATTATTCATGGAATTTGTCGACGTAGGTCTGGGAGGTTGTGAATTACTCTCATATTCTGAATATTGAAATATATTTTAATGAATTATATTAATTTCTTTTGTACTTTTTATCCAATATTAAAAATTCTCAATGTAATAGTAAAAATTAAAAATATTTATTAAAAAAATGTAAAATAAGATTTATCATACCTTCATTGTTTGATCGTCGGTTTTGTAGATAATAAATTAGTTGCTCCACTTCATGCAATTTTGACTCGTGAATTAAGGAACATTTTTCAATTACTTCTTTAGCCAATAAAGCTACGTTTGTTTCGGCATTCAAGCTTTTCAATCTAATTATTTTTTGACATTCCTGTCAAATTTAATTCAATTACAGGGAATTTAAAATACATAATTATAAAAATTTAATTGCATAAATTCGAACCCTAACAAGTATATTTTTACCTTTCTATCTCCAAGCATAGGATCTCCTAATTCTCCCAAAATCAGAGCTTCGACATCATAATTAACAACCAAAGCCTTTTCTGTTGGATGAACATCTAACGTTCCAGATCTTATTTTTCTAAAAATTATAAATAAATATATTGTTAAACAAAATTTTAAGTCCAAGGAAAAAATTCGAGATATTTGTAAATTCAGAATGCATATAAATAACATAACTATCAGTGCAAATATAATTCTTTTTTACCTTTTTAGATACCTCGCTTCGTCCATTTTAATCAGCAACGTTTTAATTTGGAGAGAATTACTTCGTGGATTGGATAAACTCTTAGGGGCTTAGTTAGAAAATTTTGTTGACAACATAATATTGTACAATCTTTTCTGATTTTGTTACATACTATATTTTAGGATTTTAGCCATTTTAGCTGACATCCGTTGCTGTAGACACGGTAGACACCAATACAGAGTATTAAAAGTATTGAACAATGGATGTCGTCGCCAGCTCCAGAATCTCCGGTGGTGGGGGTGACTCGCGTTTTGAACAGGATTAGAGCTTCTCTAAGTGGCCACCAAAAGTGGAGCGTAACGATCGGAGGGTACCGGGGGCTGGTATACAATCTACATATAGTCCAGGTAACTGGTACTTTTTTCCGTAATAATTCCCAGACGCAATTTTTTTTGCAAATAGCTTCTGGATGGGGTCCTGAATGACCCTTAAAAAAGTGTGCCGTGGATCGATTGCCAAAGGGTGTTTTTTTTAAAAAAAGAATTTTCAAAAATCAAGTTTGCGTGGACGGACCATTTCCATTGCGTTGTACAAAAAAAAGTTTAAACTGAAAAAGATAATGTGGAAAATTCTAAGAAAAACAAAAAAAAAGCGAACCTTCTATCTCTAATAGATTTCGAGTTACAGTCATTTCAAAAAACCACTTTTTTTTCTGAATTTCGTTGCAAAATCACTACTTTTTGCAACATTGTCTGTACCAACGAACCTAATGATTTTATGAAAAAAATTTCAACAGAGAGATGAGTGAAATTTCATGTATTTATCTTTAAATTGCCGCAAATTTAAAGTTTTCTTGTAACAGGGTGTTCTATGGGAAAATTATGATAGTGATGCAAGAGAATGAAATAAAGTAAACAAAATTATGGGCCTATTAAAAAAAAAAGGATCTTCTGGTGCCAGTAGTACGTGATTTATGATCTCTCAAAAACTCCCTTTTTTTTTGCATTTTTTCACTAAAATTCGAAAAATTGGGACTTTCAAATATAAATAGACTCAATTCTGCGTAAAATGAAAAAAAAAAGAGGATATCTTAGCTCTAATAGGTCACGAGCTATTAGAGCTCTAGTTTTCAGAACCGCCCAACGGTTCTGAAAACTAGACAAAATTTCCTAAATTTTAAGCCCAAACCCGATTTTTTTAAGTCATACCAATTTTGGGCAGCAGGGGGTGTCCGGTTGAGAAAGAATGCCCCACATATATAGTGAAGTAAAAGTAATCTTTATACTATAGCCATTTTATATAGACCCTAAAGTTCTGCGGTTCCCACGACTTTAAAGGCTAATAACGGATACATACACTGAGAAAAAAATTTTTTGGATCCAAAGAAATGTATTTCTTTGGGTCCATTGTTTTCAGTCAAAGGAATTATTTACGTGATTTTATTGTATTTTGTTTAGAGTCAAAAAATTTGTTCATTGAGTCAAAGAAATAATTTCTTTGGGCGTTATTTCTTTGATACAAAGAAATAATTTCCTAATTTCGAAGTCTTAGATTATTAAGCCAAAGAATTGATTTCTTTGAGAGGAAGAACCTAATTTTGTTGAGTCTAACTTTTGTACTCAAAGAAATATTTCTTTACTTCGATGTTATCGAAAATTTGAATTAAAAACTATGCTTTGTAAATTTAACAATTGACTAATGCCTGGATCAAGTATTATGGTTTCTTTGATTCAAAGAAATGTTTTTAAAATTTAAGGAGATATTATTTAATTCAAAAAAACATTTATTTCATATAGTGGAGTTGATACTCTTGTTTCAATAAAACAGTTCATTGATCAAATGAAGTAATATGCTCATTTAAGTATTAATTTTTTTACTTTAAAGAAATGTTTCTTTTGATGGATAAAGTGGAGTGATTCAAATCAAAGAAATATTCAGAAAACTGAAGGGAATATTATTTGAGTCAAAGATACACTTATTTCACATAGTGGATGTGGTAATTTGTTTACTTAAGTATTAATTTATTTAATTGAAAAAAGTGTTTTTTTTAGTAAATATAATGAAGCGGTTTCAATCAAAGAAACCTTTCTTATAATGAAGGAATATATTTTTCAAATAACTATTTACATGATTCGATCAAATACATTTATTTTTCATTCAATCTTTTTGTACACTTGCATACAGTACAAAGGATTTTTTAGTTCAAAATATACATTGTACATAATGCAAGGTTCGACAATTTGCTGCCGAAAAATATTCCCTTGTATTCAAAACATATATGAAATGGATAATTCTAAATGCATATATTATTTACTCCGTATATCTCAGAAAAGAACACGTTTTTTTGAGGTCATATGTATTGTGCGTATATATAAAAATTACTAATTCTGATCATCAGATTGAAAATATGTACTGTAAGATATTATTTTATAAAGAAATTTTAAATTCTTATAAAATGTTGCAACTAAATTATTTATTATATGAAAGAAGAGAAATATTTAAATCAACGGTTTATTTATTTGATAT
>UCOK01015817.1:0-20233 GCA_900474325.1 Synergus umbraculus
TCTCGGGTTTTTCCCGGTTTTCTGATCCGCTAGACACCCTGGATAACCTTTTTTATTACTCACTACTCGACATTTTAAAATTTTATTTAGTAGCTTTTCATATCTAGAGCTCTGAGCTATAAAACTGTGACGACTTTTCTTGTTCGAACTTTTAAGATTGTCCTTCTCTACTATCATTTTTACTTTTACTGTATTTCACTATATTCTGTAGATTATATAGAACTATATTCTTCATTCTTCTTTCTTTATATAGTCAACTCTTCAAAATCGTCCAGATATGAGATTTTAACTTAAAGTAGTTTCTCTGACTGTAATGTCTCTGTATGAAACTTTTTTCTTAACTTTTTTCGAATTAAAGCTACTACAAGTATAGTCCTTCGAAAGTCATTTTTAAATTTTATTGACCAGGACTTTTATCAACCTTTTGCTCTTGCTTGTTTCCACTTTTCTAGCAGAAGAATATATTTGATATCAAATAGTTTCTCGTTTGAGTAAAAAAAAAATTTGTGTAATCTTTTCCACACAAATGAAAATACTATGTTTTTTGTTGATGTTTGTTTGTTTTGTTTCCTTGTCCTGTACAAGCTACAATATTTAGATCCATGTTTCCAGTATATAAAAAAGCACTCCAATTTATACCTCATAATATATTTTCATAAAATGGACAACATCCATTCAACTCGATATGCGCGAATGCAGCATTGTACAAAGAAGAGAAAAATCTTCAGGCGTTGAAGATACAGTATATTCAAGGAAATTTTCCAACCAAAAATTCTCGGGAGGATGAAGTCTCATTTTAAAATGATTTTTAAAGAAAGACACCTTTTAAAATAATGAGATTGCTCTTATCCTTTCTTTTACACCAAGATTTCAAAAAAAAAAAAAAAAAAAAACAAAAAAAAGAAAAAAAGAAAAAAAACCTCCGCACTGGTCATTACTGGTAGTGTTAGAATTAACGACGACTCGAAATAACACTAGTGCGAGGAATGAAGGGAAACAAAGCGAAATGGTGGGACGAATTCGAGATGCTGGTGTTCCAGCATCACGCGAGATAAATAGGTAGTGCCACGTGCGCACATGTTGGAAATTCAATGGAAGTACACAATGAACTACTGGGTGTCGACGGTGTGGACGGTGATAGAGGATGAGAGAAAAGAGGTTAAAGGAAAAGGGAGAACAATCGGACGGAAAATCTGGATGAGACAAAAGCTGAAATGTTGTTGAGTTCGCCTAGCTCTTCTCCCAGTTATTCTTTCGTCGAGAGATTCGAAAAGGTTTCAGAGGATGGAACAATTTTCCCCTGTTTGTACAATTTCTTTTTTAACTCTATCTTTTTCTTCCATTGCTCTATAGACTATAAGGAGAAGGTCAGAGACTAAAAACTAACGTGGTCTCGTGTTGTGTCGTGCCTGTAATTCTGTGTTCTTGTTGTACTTGTTGTGGGTCGACAAGTCTGCCAGTTTCGAGTTTCAAGACTCACTACACGTTACCCTCTTCACATAGAACTCTGAGCTGGCTTTGTGTGTATGTAAGACTTCTATACGAGAGCACTCTCTGTTCAAGGTTTAATTGGTATCAGTTACACTTTAATCGGGTTACCTAACTGATGACCTCACATCAAGTTACGTTGTTCTTCGTTAATTCCAATTGATCGTCATCAATGTAATCAGCTGATTAATTTTTAGGAAACAAATACATGTTTTAGTTGGACACATTCTTTGTTTTAACAGAAAAATCATTTCTACTTCTCTGAATACACAAAATTGAGTTACAATTTTTTGTCTCATTTAAAGCTAGTCTGGAGGCAGGCTAGAACATGCAACATGTCATAGTGACTGTAGTTCTACTTCAAAATTGGCATTACGTTCCTGAAGTTAGGATGTAGCTCAACTCGAAAAGTAGGTTTTGAAACTTTACCTCCGTTCGCCAATTTCACAGTTAATTAATACTCCAGATCCTGGAGCTGAATGCACTTCGTCTTCTAAACTCGTGTGATTTGCATTTGATATGTAAGAACTAAGTCAATATTCAATTTAAATTATTCTCTATTATTATATTATTATATTATTATTTAAATTTTAAAATGTTTATTTTAAAAGATTTCTCAAAATTGCGAGGGATTTTATGTAATTTTTCGATATTTCTAATTATTTTAAAGGATTTCATGGAATTTGATAAGATATCTAATAAGTTTAAGGGATTTTTAATGTGAAGTAATTTCAAAAGGTTGCTACAAATTTTTAGAGATTTTCACTAATTTAACATGAATTTCAAGAGGTTAATTATTAAGTATTTTTAACGATTTTTACGAAATTCAAGAGATTTTTAGGATATGAAAACGATTTTATACAATTGTATGGGATTTTAGGATATTTCCTGTAATTTTAAGACATTTTAAAAGCTTTGTAAGAATTTTATGAGATTTTAAGGAATTTCAAATATTATCCTGAAATATTAAAGAATTTTATGAGATTTTTCTGATATTTAAATGACTGTGAGAATTTTGAAGGATTTCATGGAATTTGATAAGATTTCTATGTACATAATATTTTTAAGGGATATAAAAGATATGAAGAAATTTCAAATGTTACCATAAAATTTCATGATGGGAATTTTAAGAGATTTTAAAGTTTGTCATGGAATTTAAAAAGGTTTCTAAGAATTTTTAGAGATTTTCATGAATTTTCATGAATTTTAAAGTAGATTTCAGAAGATTTATGAGTTTGAAAATTTTTCTGGAATTTTTAAGGATTTCATGGAATTTGAAGTATTATAAATGAATTAAAAAGAATCTCAAGAAGTTTCTGAAAATTTTAAGAGATTTTCACGAAGTTTAACATAGATTTTAAGAGATTAGAGAAAGAAAATATAATAAAAACATGTTAAAACATGTTCCATTCTTGAAAACATTGATCAGAGAAGAGAATCAATTCCATTTTTATTTTAAAGAATTTTTACTTCGCTTATACAAATGAAATATTTCTACCTCTTCTTTTTTTTTGTATTAGCTACTCAATCGTCAGTTATTTTTCTGCTTCAATTAATTTTCTGTAGTTTGCACAAGTGACTGAATTAATTGAAACCTGGAAAAATTCTCCGAGTATGGAATAGCTGGTATGTTTGTGCCAGCATCATATTACATATGAGCAATTAAAAAATTGGATAGTGTATCTGAAATCAACAATCCTCATCAAGCTCGTTGAAATTCATCCGACTGAGGATCTTCCTAATCAGATTTCGCGCTTACACGACACTGCATCAAGATCCAGTGAACCGAAGTCATTACGAACTGTCAGATCCAATATTCGAATTGGACCGACAATCCCGAGAGAGAGTGGATCGGATGTGTGCACTGTTGATTGAGGCTTGTCTCTTGCCTTCTGTTTCCCAACGACCTTTCTCAGTCTCTCTTTATCGTTCTGCATCTCCCCCCTCTCTCTCTCTCTCTCTCAGTCTCTCTCTTTCCTTTCGGCGTGACCTCCTAAAGATACTTAATTACGGAAATGGGTCTATTGAGAGGGGTGTTAGGGTTCTTGTTTCGAGAGTTGGAATCAAGGAAACACTTTGCATCAGATGGAAAAGTCATTATTCACCACTAAGGACTCTCAGACAAGAGAGCAAGGGAGTGAGCGAGGGAGATTTGAGGTGGCAAGCTAAGTAGTACTTCCCAAATCCGGGTTCTGATGTCTACTAACGTGTAATTGCCAAACTACTACTCAAAGCTCGCTGTCAGCACAACCGAATCAGCCCTTGACTCTTCAGTCTCCACGAAATTGGATTCCATGTTTTCACTTGTGATTGGAAAGCTTTTCGTGTTAGTTCACAGTCTAAACGCTGCTAAGTAATTTTATGTATAACTATGTCGAACATTATTTTAAGGGAAAAGCATTTCAGGGAAAAATCGGAAATTTCGTCAGCTTTAAATTTACGGAGAGTCTATTCGGTTAGCTTTTCCGACGAATGGCATTAGCGGGACGGAAGAATTTCCCTTCGTTTGTCCAATTCCGCTGATCAAATTTGAAAGATTTCGCTACTCTCTTCCTAAAAAGCTAGACGGCCTTAAATTTACCTATAGATAATTTCTAGCTATAAAGCTAAACCAATTTTTTCAGTATAGTTTCTGCCGAATTTAGACAATATAAAATATAAAAAATGTGCTTAAGTATATTGAAGTCTTTAAAAATCTTTTAAAACCTTGTAAAGTTTGTTGAAATTGTTAAATTTCTTGGAAATCCATTGAAGCTTGTGCTTGAAATCGTTGGAGAGATTTATGATTAAGACGCAGTAGTAAAAGTGCTATATAGTCAGACACATTCATTTCATTAATAAAAGTGACTTCAATCAAATTAGAGAGTTTCTAGACAAGATGGAGCAATAAAGAAAAATAAAAAACAAAATTAAACGGCGCTGCTTGCCGATCAATAAAGCCGAACGTGTGTTTAAAGGACATTTCTTGTAGAATGTTTTACCTGTTGATTCAAACGCGAAAATTAACCGATAGCATCTTCTACGGTAAATAACCTCGGGGTTAAAGGTCAAAGATGAAGAGTAATTTGTCTTCTTCTTTGACATTGTTAGTCTTTCAAAGGCGATGTAAAAATGAATTTGGTTTTTTCATCTTTCAGAAAGCGTCAGTTGTTCTAAATCCTATTAATTATGAGTTACATTTTTCTACAATGCGTGGGCGCAATAAAATTAATTAATAGACTTTATGAACTTAATGGATAAAACACCATTGAAGTGCATTTAAGTAATTATATTCAGCAATGCTTGCTTCATTTTTCAACACGATTTCCGCTACCGAGGGAGAATAATATTTCAAAACCGTCAGAATTTTTATCGTGAGGGTGCATACACGTATTCCATGTGGGGATTTTCTGCGGAAGATATTAATTTCGATGTGAGCGTTTCGTCCTGAGAATCGCGGCTCCCTATTCTGAGTATGTAGACGTTCTTTCTCAAGCACGATGTAGAAAAGCGGAAACGAGGGTTGATGGGAGATCGTTTAAATTACAAAAAGAGGGAAGGAGAAAAAAAATTCTCGAAAGCTTTGGGGTCGGGATTGGCTTATTATTATATCATTACTCTCGGATGGCAAGAAAAATTATTTAAGTTTCAATCTGCGTGTTGATGTAACATACACAATAACTACCTGACTCGTTCTGCTATTTTCCTCAGATTTTCTATTCTTATGGCCACAGAAAAAACTATGGTTACATTTTGTTGCAGATAAAATTTTCCGGGGTTAAAGTTTACACGCTATTTGGCGAAAGTTTATCCTACGATGGAATAAAAACCGTCGTCTGCTACGTCTTAGGCAGCAGTGCGAAGGACAACAAAATATGAGTAAAATTGAGCTACAAATTAGAACACAAGATGTTAAAAAAACATTTTACTTGTTTAATTATTATTTTTAAAATAATTAGACTTGCCGCGGACGAGTGAAAATATATTTTTGGTGACTGGGAATAAAGCAATAAATTGACACTCAAACAGCCCGCCATGTTAAACTGTAATACCGACGGATCTCACAACTTATGTACAATCTTATGGTTAAGAAGATCAGTGAATATGGCGACTCTTCTACAGGTGTCAAGTTCCTAATTATCAGTAACGAAAAATATGTTTTTATTAGTCCGAGATAAGTAAAATTATTTTTTTAATGAAATTGAAGTAGGTACAACGCTTTTTAAAATTTTATGTACTGATCTTTCGACCCACTTTATCCATACTTTGTTGTTTTTCTCACTGTTGTCAACCGCATAGCAGACGATGCTTTTTCACTGAAAAATCATCCCGAGACAGTTTAAAAACACAAAATTATCTTCTTTTAGTGTAAAGTTTATTCGACAAGGTTAATTTTTGTTGCAGCGAATCTTTACCCTGAAATCGATGTAAACTTTATCCTTCGTTTTTTCTGTGGCGCCTCGAGATACCGGAAGTTCAGTGGAGCACGTGACACGGGTATTGAAAATAAAATCACGATATACGTAAAATATTATATAAGGTTATGCCTCAGGTAAATAATCCATATCGAATTAGTAACTTGGTATATTAAAATTTAAATAAATCATCGAATGTTTGTGATTTTTAATGAAAACCTCCCGAAAATTTAACCGATACGTTTTATGTTATTGATATAAAATTGTTCCTCGATAGTTTAATTGAAACCATCCCAACGCGTGAATTAATTAAATTTATTAACGTAACGAAGCATTGATATTGTAAATTGCAGGGAACGTATCGGAGGGTCGTTATTAACGGTAATTCAAACATTTTTGAAATCGGTCGAACGTGCTTTTATTTGATCGGTGATATTATTGGCTTTAATTCATCGACGTGCTGGAACTGAATTATTGAACGAACCTTTATTCAGTTTATTTCCCAACAACCTTTTTCATTGCATTGTTCTGTCGAAATTGACGTTTACGCATTTATGTGAGCGAATCTTGCATGAGCCTTCAAATTTCAAATTTCCCTAATACAACGTTCATTTGTGATTTCACTCTATTACCTAATATTCGATGAAAAGCAAGCCACAAGATTGACTTGATGTGACTTTTATTATCTAATTTTCATGTGAAAAGTGTTGCGCGTTATTGTGATTATACTGTTAGAATTGGATGAGGCAAAGTGAGAAATAAAAAATGAAAACAGAAGAACAATCGTGCGGGATGTCTCACAACCTTTGTATAAAATAGAATAAGAGCAGATGAAAAATTGGAAGGGTCTAGAGGGATTGTAAGAATCAGCGATGCTTACACTTAAAGAAATATCCCCCGAGCACGGCGAAAAATACAATACATGTGGATGACAAAGTTGACAATGATGGATTGAATTGAAGGAGAAAGGTTCAACCTTCTTGTTCTTGATTATTTGATTACTTGATTTCGGTTCTGTCGGGTCACATTCTTCCCCTTTTTCGATATGACTTGAATATTAGGTTATTGAATTATATATTTCGAATAATACGTTTCACTTAATCAAAAGCAATTCCCAAGAAAGGTTTGGCGTTTTAAAGATTGAAAACGTCCGACCTCTGATGTCTTTATCTACTTCCCTTTAAAAACCTGTTTTTCCAACAATAATACGTGTACAAAGGTAGACAACAATTTATAATGCAAGTCATTACATTTTTCATCGTGAAATCCAGTTAAGGAAGAACTGTCTGAATGAAATCAGTAGTAATATCAATATAGGGTCAGACGTATCATAATTGTAGAATTTATTCGAATTAACTCTATTTTTCTTCTATATCTCTCACGTTTATTTGGCAATATCACCAACTGCATATAATTATTTCATTTATCATTCGATTCATTAAACTTGTTTTCCTAAAAAAATTGATTGACATCTCTTGAAACACTTTGAAAACCCTTGAAACATGTTGGAATCTCTAAATATTTTAATTTACTATATGACTTACAAATTCTATGGAATTATTTGTCTTAGCAAAGTAAAAAATACTTAGAAAAGTATTAAAATCTGCTTTTACCTAATAAATTGATCACTTCATACTGTAAATAATATCAATTCAGAGAAAGTGAAAATTCCCATTTCCAAGACCAGCTCATTTAAAATAGATCTTTAGAAACGATTTCCGTCACGGTTTTCTTCTCGACTACAACGCTCGTCCTCAAGAGAATTCTCAGTTCCACGTACTTGTTTCTCACAAGTGCCCTTCGTTTATTCTTAATACGCCGTAAGCTTTCTTTTTTCGTTTCTCGGCTGTTTTTCGCCTAGACATTCCTTTTTTCCTTCTGAGCCGGACGAGCCGGTCCCTGACGGATCAAAAATAGAGAATGCTCTTGGCATCGAGACACCTCACCCCCATGTCGACTGCTAAACAACCCTTGGGTATGAATTTATAGACGGGTGATGCCCGTTGGGAAATCAGCATTGCTGCGCTTTCAGCACTAGGTCGCGAGCTACGACTCGATACACTGTATTCGTAACTACGTGCGAGGGTAGCTTGGAAAAACGAAATTTAAAGTTTTCATTGACCCGGAGAGACGTCTAGTGAAGGTAGAAGAAAAGAGAATGTTTCGTGAATAGTTGTATAGGAATCCAAGAGAAAAAGGTAAAAGAATAGTAAATCGGGTGGGTGGGTTACAACCATCCACCCTCGGGACTTTGGGAGCTCGACTGCCAGACCGGCTCGCAAGAAGCTTAAATATTCAACGCTGTTATGTCTGTTGTGCCATCGACCCTATACACGCGATGCACGCCTAGAAAAACAAACTTTAGACTTTCTACTGACCGGGATAATCCTTTCAATGCGGTTAAAGTCATGCTTTACAAGCTGTGAATTCCAACACGCTTTTTTATGCTTCGTAAGAGATTCATAACTTTCTTACAAGAGGTATTTATAATATTTTAGTTACTTTTACTTGCTATTTTGTTTTCCTTTCAAACTACCCTTGAAAGAAAAATTAGAAGAAAGATATTAATTTTTTTATAATAATAATGTAATTTAGTGCTTTAATAATTTTTTTTTTTTTTTTGTAGAGAGTGTATTGCGAATGGAACTAAAAATATATTTATATGCTTCTTAGAAACGAAACTTAATTTCCCTAATTCAGGTGGAATTATACTGGCATTCACATATATTCAAAAGATACTCATGTTAACTTGCCTTTTCACTTTATTATTCTGTCCATTCAGAGAAACCACTATGAATGAAAGCTCCTGCAAAGCTCCCTCGCTTTCTGACGCAGAAAGACTAGAACTCGGTTTGCGGTGCACATATAAGCAAAATAATAAAATAAAATAAAATAAAGTGGAAGTCAGTTGCATGTAATAGAAAACTTTTGCAAAGAGAATGTAGAAAATTTAGCTCTTTCTTTCATATGTACTTGGTAGAGGCCAGAGGGTTCTTTTCATATTTATATACTATAATATGACATTTTATTTTTACGAAGAAAATTATATCATTATAATTAATTATTCTTTAAAAATAAGTCCTTTTGTTTCCTCATAGAGGACGCTTTCTTGAATTTCTTACAAGGGGCTGTTCAAGTATTACGTAAGCACTTTTAAGATCATTTTCAACCCCCCCCCCCTCCCTTCCTGTAAACACCAGTAAGCATTTTCTTACCCCCCCACCCTTAATACAAAATTTTTCTTAATCACGTGTGAGAAACAATCAGTTAAATGAAAATGGATATATTCCTATTAAAATAATAATTTTGCAGTAAGCGGCAAGATTTAAACTTTTTTTTGGAGGGGAAGAGAAATCTTACGTAAGATTTCAATTGACCCCTCCCCCCCAAGGTGCTTACGTAATACTTGAACAGTCCCCAAGGGATTAACAAAATATTTAATTTTACAAGTTTAATGTACTTTTCTGATTTTAGTGAAAATGATTTTTCGAATATAACTTCTCAAATAATCAAAATTCAATGTAAGAAAATTATGGTTTTTTATAATTTTGAAAAATTAATTTTTCGCTATATGTTCTCAAATAATCAAAATCTTGAGCTGACCTAATAAAAGTGAATATTCTTTGTGTCAAAATGAATCGATTGACCTATATGATTAATGCATTTCATTACGAAATAAGAAAGTTACACTCAAAAAAACGCCTAGTTAAGTTAACTAGAATTTTGGATTAAATATACCCTAACTATTTTTTCTGGTTGATTTAACTAGCATTCTAGTTATTTTAACCAGCAATTCTTATTAACATAATCAGAATTCTGGTTATTTTAACCAGAAAAAATAGTTAGGGTATATTTAACCCAAAATTCTAGTTAACTTAACTAGACGTTTTTTTGTGTGTATGGTTACAAAAATTAATTTTTCAACTATAATTTCCCAACTAATTAAAATTTAAACCTGATGTAGAGAAAAAAAACTTTTTTTGTGTTAACGCGAATCAGGTGACCCAATATTAATACATCTGATTAATTAATTAATGCTTTCTCTAGGAAGAAGCAAATCATATTTGCTTCCATGAAGCAGTGCTCATTGAATGAGTACAAAAGTTGATACAACTTCACAGCTAGTTTAACATTGTAGATAAACTCAGTTTGTCTATATTTTTAATAGAAATATGCTCGCGAGCAACTTTTACATCTATTTATACATGGAAACCAGTTACTGACGAAATGTACGAATGAATATATTATCCATTTTTCAACCAGCACACATACTTGCATATGGTATATATATAAACATTATTATTTCATTACAGTCTCTTTCGTGACTTTGAAATGATAATAAAATAACTTGGGAAATACGTCTGGTCTCGAATTATATATACCATTGCAAAAGGTCACATTTCCTCTTACTGTTAAAACAGGAATTGTACAATGTAGAATGTTTCATGTACAATGTACATGGTACAATACGAGATGAACGTCTACTGCTTTTCCTCGAGTCCCCAGTCCAGGGAGCAAAGTTTAAACTTGCAGAGCAGGTTACGATGGCAGGAGGAGTACGGTGCAGGCTCTTCAGGGTGACTGCAGTAAATGTCTGTGGTAGAATTTCCCGGCAACCATCAAATTTCCACCTCGCAACCGGATGTTGCGCCTCAGTGGTGGCCTTTATAGGTGTTTTACCGCCTAGATCTCAACTTTCTCATTTGACCCGACAAGCGCTTATAATCTCTTTCTCACCATTTCCCTTTACCCTCCTCTTGCTTCCAGCTCAGCCGCTTTAGCTTCATTCCGATGTCGAGCTTTCGCCTACACGCGCGCCCCTTTAATTTGCTGCAACCAGGAACGAGAGCGATGCTTCTTCCTCCTGCTATATATATATATCCTTTTCACAACTAACAGTCTGCTACCATTTTGTCCCAAGGGTCACATTACGCTCCGCCGAAGAAATACAAAAAATGCTTCAACAACTGGAATCAGTTGCATTCTCACCCTTTGTGTTTTCCACGCAAAGTGCATAATTCATGGTTTTTCTCTCACAAAGTGTCAGAGATGTACAATTTCTGAAATTCGCTCTCATTAGTATTTTCTTAACAGAACTGCGCAATTTTTTCAATTATGAATTTATTTTTCAAAGAAGGCAAAAACATTTTAAAAATTCATTTGATGTGCTGCCACCTCCCCACTCTTTATTCTCTTTCGGTTTAAAATATTTTATTGGTGATCTACACTGAGAAAAAATTACTCGGAAATGAATAAATATACTTCTGAGTCAATAAATCTCTTCCAAAAGCAGATAGTTTATTGATTCAAATGAATTTTTAATGAAACAAGAATTAATCATTTCCATACAATAGTGATATTTTACATTTAAAAGTATATACATTTGAATCAATAAAATATCTGCTTTTGGAAGAGATTTATTGATTCAAAAGTATATTTATTGATCTTCGAATATTTTTTTCTCAGTGTATTTATGAGAATTTAGAATAATTCAAAGAATTTTTAAAAAATTTAAAAGAATGATTTTATAAAAGAACTACACTGCCTCTACTCTTCTAACAAAATCGATCTACTACATTAGGAAATATTATAAATCAAATTTCTCTTAATATATACGATCCACACTCGAGAAAATAATTTACTGCAATATATAGCCTACTATACAAAAGAGACGAACCCTCTTTTCTACCCGTATCATCTGTCCTTACATAGGGATAAATTTTTCGTAATGGGGTCATTCGTAATCATTACAATTTTGATTGAAATTCTTATGTAATAAACTTTATAAATAAAAATTGATCATAAAAAGATATTTTTCGATATCGCGATATATTCATTAAAAAAATAAATTATAATATATTTATGCAATTCGGTATCGCAATATACATAAAAAATTAACTTTTAAGGGTTATTTATATTTATGTTAATTATTTATTCCATGAAAATTTAATGTTTTGACATAAAATCAGCAATTAAAATTTTACTTGTGCCAATTTGACATTTGGTACCTCTGTTAATTTGGATATATATTATTTGGATATCGTAGGGTAATTTAGTAACAGGTTTTGAAGGATTTTGAAAAATTGTAAAGATTTTTTAAGGGATTTGAAAGATTTCACAAGGTTTTCAACGATTTCTAGGGATTTCAACAAATTTCGAGAAATTAAATAGAATTTTGAGGTTTTTTTTTTAAATTTCAGGGAGTTTCAAAAGATCAAATTTCTTGAAATCCTGTGAAATTGTTTAAAACTTCTTGAAATCTCAAAAATCACTGGGAACTTCTTTCTAATCCCTCAAAATCTATCCACAAATACCATCGATATTTGTTGCTATCCCTGAAAATTAACTTCAAATCTTTTCAAATAACTTTAAATCATTTCCGATTTTAAATATTGAAATCAACTATAATATAATAAGCATAAGCAAAACGAAAAGAGTAATTTGCCAGTTAGTAATAAATACGAAAGCTTTTTGTAAATTAACAACGTGATGTATGTATTCCCGGCTGTAATTTCGAGTATTATTCCTTCACGCGAAACTTGCAGGTTTATTGAGTCGTTTCGTTTTGCTGATATTTTAATTAATTAGGGAATTTAAATAAGGCTAATTAATTGCCTTGTTCCAGGAATTAGGTGAACCAATTCTTCATGATTTGAATATTAATTAACAGCTGAAAGTACACCTAAGCATTATTACAATAATGGCTTGCAGCATGTATTAATTACACTTCAGTGACTTTCAATAATTCAAAACGCCATTATTGAAACAGTGTTTTCAATTTATAAATGAAAGGAGAGCTCATTAAAATAATGACTATTCAGTTCTCCGATTAGTATAAATAAGAAATTCTTGTTTAAAATTTGTCTGATTGTTTTGTCAACATGATTTTAAAATATTTAAATTTTTTTGTTGCAGTGCGGTAATTCAGGTGATATTTCCGAAAGAGTAGCAGCCCTGATGCAGTCATCGACGCAGGACGACTGCTAGTCTACAATGATGATCCTTCGAGATCTTCTCGCCTTCCGTGAAGAGAGAGAAGCCAAAGGAAAATTAAGCACAGAAAACTTTTAGCATATAACGGTTTCATAAGTAACCTATTTCATAAGCTTAATCTAAACCATAAGACAAACATTTAAACTCATTCCCATTATTGACGAATTTTTTTCTCGAAGTCATTAAGAGTGTGAAAAGGATTCTGTGTCAAATTTTTGTATATTACATTAATCTATAAACGATTTCGAGTATAATGATGGGTGTGTTTTGCGTGGTTTCATCTCTCTACAATTTTTGTCTTAAACTACACGAGAAAATGTCAAGCATATTTCTGAATGTCAAATGAAAAAGTACCAGAGTCCTTCCAGTATTTCAGATCTCATATCTTTTTCCCAATCATTTTCCTTCAACTGAAAACAAAGCAACTTGAGAAAAGACGAACAGAGTTGGTTGGAAGGCAGACTTCCAATTTCAAGGAGCTGATTGATTCGCAAATCAGTGTCGGGTTTTCTTCCATGGAACTCAAATTACAAACAATATTTACAGAGTAATCTTTATCTTTGACAAGTTGAATGAGAGATTCGCGAAAAAGGCTGGAATGATGGAAAGAATCAAATAGATAGAAACCTAGCTCCCGGGGTGATAGGTAAAAAAGAAATAAACTGGGTTAGTGAAAAGGGAAGAAGGAGGGGATTTTGTAACCACCGAAGCGAGAACCTTCGAGATAGAGAAGCTATTCAGCGGGTAGGGGTGCGTGGAAGAATAAGGCATTTCCAAGAGATAATTTTGTACCTCTGCACAAAAGGGTGGGCTCAACCATGGCGATCTACGTCTATAAGAAAAACGTTAAATTTCAAGATAGGGTACGCAATAAGTACCCTGAAGATAAACCCAGCTGATGCCAGACTCCGCAGGAGTGGAAAAGAAACGAAACGAAACGAAGCGAAGCCAGAATCCAAAGATATGAAAAGCTAACTGTCACGAATTTACGATTCATCGTAATTTGTCGAATTTTATCAGCTTCGATTAAAATAGTAATATAAAGTTTAGTGTTCTCATTTCGTTAAGTTATCATTAAAAATTTAAATGCAAAATTCATCCTTCTGGCACTTCGCTTTTCCTGGAAAAGTGGTTCTAAATCTTGGAAAAGTATGTCGGTTTTTTTTTTTATATCAAAGCTAATTTAAACTTTGAACCAGTTTTCATAATTTATTCGTCAGATGGTTGTAAAATAGAAAAAACTTGAAGGCAGCAAAAATACATTTTTAAAAATAGAATTTCTTAATATTTAATATAATTTCATATTGAAAAGTTCTAAAGTTTTGTTTCGTATTGCGTGACGATATATCTAAAAAAAAAACATATATCTAAAATTGCCATTCAAAGAAAATACCTCTTTTAAATTGAGTAGTCTCCCCATCTCGCTTTGAAGCTTAGTGGGAGGAAAATTCTACGAGTTTTCCACAAAGAAGAATTTTCCATTTTTCAGGAGGTATTTGTTTTATTTATTTCTTATTTCCCATTACTCGCAAGCGAATTCGAAGTCACGTTTTGACAAAGAAAGAACGACATCAATTATACTGTTTTCTTATTCATATTCAGTATTGCAAGGAGTCGCGCAATCTAATAAAGCTCTTGGGTATTTTTCTTTTCTCCAAAACGTGGTCTCGTCTTGAAATGTTTTGCTCAGAGCTGAAAATGAAAGAAACTTGGAAGCCTTGTGGCACACTTTGCGCTAAATTGCATTCTGGTCATTAATCGCTTGAACCGGTAGTCGTGGCAAGAAAAGAAGGAAAAATTGAAGGAGGAATGATGGAGTTTAAAGAAAATGAGACCTCTCGCGATCTTCGTACTTTACTTTATCCTAAAACCGTAACATCTCCTCGTGTAAATTATAATTGCACTCTCTTAATTATTAATTGTTATTAATGAGTAAGAAGATTTGAAATTTTTAGTTTCAAGCACTGTGAATTCGGAATCGTCTTCTCTTCTTCCATACAATGGCTCATTCTGAATATTTAACGAGACATCCATTCAATGAAAAGTGCTTTCTCTCCCTTTTTTAAATATTTCAACTAGCCTGGACAGAATTCTTTTTTCTTGTCAATCAGCTACTTGAAAACTTGGCAGATATTTACTCGGCTAAAGAGTCTTTCTCTGGACAAAGTGCCCCTTGTCTTATTCAAGGATACTCTCACATTGTAGTGTACGAAGAGTGCATTTATATTATAATATACAGGGTGTTCTAAGAACATAGACGACATAATATTTATATATTTTAACAATATATTTTATCTCTTTATGAACTTTACAAACCTAGTGATATAGAATTTATTTCGTTCTTCGAAAATCTCTTTTTTACGTCTCGAGAGCAAGAAAATGAAATTTGAACGTAATTAGAATTTTTGTAAGCTCTTCAGCTGTGCATTTTTGCATCGTTAGCCAGGTTCTCAAATTAAAGAACTTGGTTTTGTACAGTTTTCAGTGGGGTTACAGATAAAAAGTGTATCCGTTATTGTCACGAGAACACCCTGTATAGGAAGTGAGAGAGAAAAACAAAGAGAAGAGAGAAAAAGAAAGAACTTGAGATCCACTCTTTATTGTCTTCTTTTCACGATCACCCATTGTCTCGTCAAGAGGAAGCAGCCAGGCTTTCACACTGACTGTCGTTTTGACGTAGAGTCAGTCTCGCTGTTGACTGACACAACTCTGTTCTGATTAAACAAAAAAAAAAAAACTCAAGTATCAGTTTCAGAGAACATAAATCAACTAGTAGTATGACATTCTTGTCGTAACTACGAAAAAATTCATTCTTAGGCAGAAAATTTCATAAAATTTCATAAAAGGAATTTTTTTGAAGTTTTTAACTACTTTTTCAGCCACACACTTTTTTCGCACCCTTTTCTCATCCCTTTTCCTTCCCGTTTTCTGGTCCACCCTAATATTGATTCATTAATTTGATATTTAAATTAAAGTAAGCTCATTTGGTTTTACATCGAGAATTTTGACTCCATGGCAATACGTCTTTATCAAGGAAATTAATGTCAAAGAAACTGTTACACGAGACTTAGAGAAAGATTTACTCGTCGTAAGAACATTAAAGTTTATACATATTTTAAGAAACTTTTAAGGTAAGTCTTTCTCTAAGCCTCGCATAACAGTTTCTGCGATGTTGATTTGCTTAATGAAAACGGATTGCTGTGATGTCAAGGTTTCGATGGAACAACCAAATGAATTTACTTTAATTTATATATTGTATTAATAATAATATTATTAATTAGTTAATTAACCTTAATGAGCTGATGTAAAATTTCCTGCCACATTTTTTAGAAATTCAAGCCGTTTGTAATATATTTCAGACTCTAATTTGAAAAACAGAAAGATGCATTGCAGAAAGAAAATTTAACTACACAATTTGGAGTAATTCTAAAAAAAAAAAAACAATGTTAAAAACTCGAGAACATTTCATTTTGTTTTAGAATTTCTCCAAATGAGCGAATGTCTCGTTCCTATTTCCCGACTCAGGTAGAAATGCGACTAATTCCTTATTTTCATTAGAGACCATTTTATTATACTTAAATTAAATTGTGAAGCTTTTTTAAAAAATTATGTTTAAGAGTAAATATTATAAACAAATGTAGAATTTAAAAAAAATCTCTATTTTGAAATTTTTATCATTCATCATTTTCTTTATAAAGAATCAAAAGGAAAAGAAAAATGACAAAGAAAGTCTTAGTCTTAAAATGTTAGGATGATTTTGATTGATAACTTCAGATATAAATTATTCGACATGTTAACTATTATTGATGATCATTTCGTTCAATATATACAGAATCGCTATGATTTTAAATGATTTTATTCTCATAATACAAACTCTCTAGAGCCAAATTTCAGTGCTTGTGAAACACACACTTCACTTTATTATAATATTGAGCTTAAACGTAAGCTCCATTCACATTATGGTTAAATAGGTCTCTCATCTAAATCGAGAAAATGGAAACTAGGATCGCAGTTAAATTTACCCAATTTGGTTTGTTTGATGAACGTGTAAATGGTATATATTTGTTCATTTTCACGTAATTAAATGTGGAAAATTAATTTAACGTGTAATAATTTCTATCCAGAAGCTTATAATCCAAATTTTCACCAATTATAAAGTCTCCAATTGATGGAGTATTCTGATTTTCGTTTTTATCATTTGAAAGCGGTAAAATGTAAAAAATTGTGTGGATTTTAGGCATTAACTTTTTCGTTTTTCGCAATCAACCGCCTTTGTCGAGCCTTTTTTCTATTTCACTCGAACCTGTCCCTCCACTTCCTGTTCCGCGATTAAAAACTCCGGAAGTCACGTGCAGGATCAAAATGATCCGATTTAACTCGAGAACGCGGGCACCGACCGAGTTGACTCCGAACGGACGTTAACCGTTAATTAATTTCATCGCTCGATTGCGTGAGAAAGTCTCTGATCCGTCGACGGAATTGGAAATTGAATTTCTTTGTACCTCTTTTTTGCCACGGCCATCAGCCTTGCTCCACCTTCCCTCCCCCCGATTTCTCTTAACCGACATTATGGCACAAAAGTAACCCAAATAGGGTGTTGGAAAATGGAAAGGGGCACAATTAAACTCCCTTGCAATCAAGTATTACCCGACGACTAGGCGAGTTTTTTAAAAGCGCTGTCGACTGATTGTAATCTCGTTGTGAGCGGACACTTTCAGAATTTTTTTTACGCAGAATTGAACCACTAAAATTGTATGCTAACTAATTCTTTGGGAAATCTCAAGATCTTCGCAGGAAATTGCTTTTCGAGAAGAAAACATCATTATATTGAATTTAATACTGAATTGATAAGACTTTTGCTTGAATATTTCATAATTGAAGAGTGGATTGTTTCGTGCCGAGGAGATCAAACTATAGAGATTCTTTTTTAATTGGAATCGTGACTTTTTCTCCATTTTCGAATGGCAATTTTTAAGGACTTTGAAACATTTAAATTTTATGAAAGTATTTCTAAAATTATCCTCGATCCAAGAAAGAAAACCCAAAAACAAAAGAGAGAGAATTACGACTGTTATTTTTAGCCATCTTTTCTACTTTTCTTAATTGTTGAAAATTTTCCTAATCCTTTAGACAACTTTACATAAGCATCACAGAAAATGAAACCATTGACATTTTCTCCGAGAGAGCAGGAGAAAAAATATATGCAATGAAGCAGAAACTCTATTTATAATTAAATGATAATTTGTAATTATAGTTTAAGCTTAGTGTAAATTTTCTTTCTGATACTGGGAAAAACGAGGGAAAAATGCATGCTAATTATATAGATGGCAATACAAAGCTTATAAGGGACGCTTTAAATCAATAGATATTGCAAAAATCTCGACATGATTTGTAATTTGCAATATTGAAAATACTTTTTCTGCCATTCCCACCCTTACCTACTATGTAACTTTTAATGAGAATTTTTCCCAGTGTACCATTTAATGAGAGACAATGGATTGTCGTAAAATTCAAAATTGATGTGAATCTATGTGTCTCTGCTGCTAAGACTCTAAATTTAATTACTTTTTTCAAGCTTGATAAATGATTTAAAATGAGGACCCTATTTGATTACAAAAAGATTGAAAGGGTACCAGTTACTATATTCACTCTAAGCACATTCTAAAAGTTAATTATTGTATATAACTAGTACTGTAATATTCTGCATATTATTAGATTATGCATTATACAGTACTCTTTCTACCTTACCTTAGTATCTTTACATCAACACTATCTTTCCCTATTATATAAATCTACAGCAGTTTTCAATTATTTTACCTTTTTTTTTAGAATAGGGTTTTGCATTAAACAAAAGGTAATTCAATTTAGGATTGAAATTCAGGCAAAGGAGAAGCTAACTCAAAAGTATTAAATGATATTATATATATATATATATATATTATGTATACAAAATAAATACTATGTATATTAAATAACTATCCGTTGGTACATATCGTATTTAAGTGAAGGATGGAAGAATGTGGAGAGAAACTGATTCTGGTACTTTGAACGTCGAGAATGCTCTCGAAGTGAATCAATTCCGTGTAGAATTGGCTAATTAGACTTTAGATTGAAAAAAAACAAAATTTTTTTTTCATTCCCCTGAGCCGATTGTACAGACCTCGTGACTCAATTTAAAGGGGATAATACCCTCTATACAATAGGAATGTACACACTCACAACGAATGTAATAAAGAAGGTTTTTCGTTTTCTACGCACAGGCTGTTTTCTCTCATTAACTAACCCTCTTGTTTGCTTATCAAGCTATTTCATCAGACTTTTCAGGCTCCTTTTTTTCAAGTGGATTTTTTTCCTTTCTTTACACTTTGTTTTCTATACTCTATTTTTACTGGTGCTCCACGCGAGCACGTTCATCATTTCGACCACCATCGTTCGACGCTTTGAATTTTTTACGCCCTCGAATTACGCTTGACGATCCTAGGATGGTCGTTGGAAAATGAAATTTTCAAGATTAATTCTGCGAACAACGATCTTTGAAATCAAGCAGCTTTTCACTTGCAAAGGATCTAACAAGAAGCTAAAAGTAAAACGCGGCTACGTAAAAAGTAAAGGAAAAAGATTACAATTCAAATAGATCTCATTTAAAAACAAGATCACTTTATTCAAATCTGATCCATAATTGAAGAGATGAAACTAAAAAGTGGATACAAATACTTCATCTGTAAAAGCGGAATAAAAACTCTTGAGAGTAAAAATGGGACAAAATGAATTCTCATAGAGCAAAAACGAAATAGAGAGAACCAATCAGCTTTTGTCCCATTTTTATTCAGAAAAATATTCTTCTTCATTTTCATCATAAAACAAGCTTGTGGGGACGAATTGAAGAATTTCGATGTCATACAAATTTTAAGGATTAATTAATTCTCGCACTACTTTAATTTTTACCGGAAATATATAACCCCAGAAACACAAACCGGATTAGAGGACACCCTACTATATTTATGTGGACAATAAATCGCCAGAATCTCGTCGCGCGATTGCGCGTCACACCGGGAATAAAAATTGGAAATTGCCCCAATTTCATTCACCGAGAGATCCGTGTCATACGCAGCTGATTTTTTGAAAAACAATGTCACCGTATCTCTCACCGAAATTGCTACTATTTACACAACGTGTAAATCCTGCCGTTAAAACCGTACTGATAAAACACTTTGTATACGTTCTCTTCGCAAAGCCACTTGAAAAGTTCTTTTTAAGCTCAAATAAATATCTCAGCCTGTGAATTTAATTTAAAAGGAAAATATAACATAACCGTTTATTAGAAAATCTATTATTATATATAATATATATTATATATA
>UCOK01015818.1:6203-30772 GCA_900474325.1 Synergus umbraculus
AAAAATTAAGGGATTTCAAATGTACGCAAAATAATTCACAAATTTTAATTTTTGAAATATATAAAATTTGTAATTCCTAGTCTAATTTTAGGAATATCAATAAATTTGTAAAATCCTTTTAAAAGTAACACTTGCCCTTAAAATTATTCAACGTTCCATTAAATCCCATGAAAACCCTCAAAATATCTGAAAATTCAATAAAACTTTATGAAAATCTTTGAAACAGCTTTAAAGATTCTAAAATTACTTAAAATTGTACAAAATATCGTTAAATATTTTTAAATTATTTAAAATCCCAATAATTAGTAAAATCCCTTAAACTTTCTGAAAATCAGAAAAATTTTCATAAAATTCCTTAAAATTCCTTGAAATCCTTTAATATTTCTGAAATTTCAATAAATTCTGTTATTTATATTTACAGAATACACTAAAAACAAGAATAGATTATTATAAATCATAAGAAATTTATTCTTTACTTTTTAATAATATGCATAGCAACAAGTTAACATTTTGCTTAAAAAAAACTTTATTTCTCATCTTTTAAATAACGTTAAAATATTATAAATAAATATCCCAATACCTTCAATTCTTATAAATTTTCTTGTTTAATTGTTGATTTTTGGCAAAATTTAAGGTTACAGAATTGGAGATTTACCTTATCCAAACTTTTTATCAGATATTTATCAATTGAGGAAACTTTAATTAAACCATTTTAAAAATATTGGAAAATAATAATGTCTACAAAGCTTCCTCTATGAGTTTTTAATTTAATCCAAATTTTATGTAACTGCCGTTTGCTACGTTTACAAACAAAAAGGTCTAATTTGTTTTTAATTATGATTGTTTTTTTTTTTTTTTTTTTGAAATTATTGAGTTATTAATGCTTTTATTATCATTTTGACGATTTATAAACGAAAGTATAAACTTTTGGTAAATTATTTTTACTTTTATTTGAAGATGATGAAATTTACTTTTGTATTTTCGTTTATAAACGTTGTAAACCGGAGTTACATGAGATTTTGTCTCCAGGGATGGAATAATATTTTTATCGCACATATATACCGAAAGTCTAACGCTTTTAAAAATGTAAATTGTAGGAGGATTTCCAGCATTCAAAGATTGCTATCCAGAATGGTGCGAAGGCAGTCAAAATTGTACGGAAGGTCCACCTGGTCAAGATTCAAACGAGGGAGAGTTGATGGGACTCAGATCTTTACGTATATCTGCTCCCACGAGGGCTTATTCTGATTCCGACAGCGATAGTACCTGTGATTCTGTTGGTAAGAAAATTCCAATAATTTGTTATCTTTTTAAATACATTTAATAATTTGACAAACAGTCCTTCATTCAAGCCTTATTTATTTTGTTGCCGGACCAGAAGAAGATAAAGATTTTCCAGTGGAAATTCTGCCACATTTATACCTAGGAAACGCAGCTAATAGCGAAGACCAAGAATCTCTGGCTCGTCATAGGATACAGTATATCCTGAATGTAACGCCAGATTTGCCAAATGTGTTCGAAAGCGGTGGTTCTATCAAATATATGCAAATTCCAATCAGCGATCACTGGAGTCAGAACTTGGCAAGCTTCTTTCCGCAAGCAATCACATTTATCGGTGAGATTCGAATTTCATTTCATTTATTAACAGTTTTTCAAAAGTTTTCAAAGTAGATAAATTTGCGACACGTTTAAGGGCGTTAGACCCAAATCTTAAGCTCAAAATTCCATTCTCCATTTTAACAATGAAAATTATAGATAAATATTTTTTCGCTCTGTAGCACTAATCTTTTTTCAAATACATATAAAACTGCGTACAGAACGAAAAAAATATCTTATTTCAATGCTTTTGTCATAAAACGAAGAATTCGAAATCTAACTTAAAAATTGAATATTTTAATTTTACTTAAAAAGATTTGAATTAGATATTTTTTGATTAATTCTACAAAGGGAAAAAATTCAAAATTTAATATTTGTTAAATAAAATGAAGAAATCGAAGTTTTAGATTAGAATTTGGCTCAAACACCCTTAACGTAGCAAATGAAAAAATTTCAATTATTTTTAAGCCTCTCCAAGCATGCGTGTGAACTCGATAATTAGTCTTGCGTTGTGTCTCCTATTACATTTGCTCGCTTTTGCTGACAGTGAAAAACTCTGAGAATGTCAGTAAAACCAGTCTTTTTGTTTAGCTACATACATTACTTCCTTATTGTTCCTTTCTGTTCCTTAGTAATTCTTCAAATTATAATCCCCAGATAAAGAGAAAATCTAAATAAACATAATTCACTTTTGAATACATATGTAGAAATTTTTTTATTAATCAAGATTGTCCTTCTGTTAATAGAATAATGTCAGTTTGGTGAAGGAGCTTGGAGCTGTTGAATCTTGTTCCCTTTCTTGATAAATTAGTTTAGTACGACTGTGCATGGCGAATAATTTTTCGCGATGACGCAAGCCCTAAAAACAGTTAATTAAAGGGCCGTTTTAGCTTCGAATTTTTGGACCAAACTGCTTCTTAAACAGGATTTCCTGTTTAAGAAAGCGCGATCGCGCTGGTTGAAAGGGGTCTTCTTATAAATAGAAACTTTCCCACGTGGCGGGCAAGCCGCGCTAGACAATTAAACAGCGGACGTCCGGTTAAGCTCGGCTCTATACTTAAGTACGAATGGTGTTGTTTGCATTGTTATTGACCTCCCACTTTTGAATTATGCTTGCCTACCTATTCACATGCCGATATTTACATATGTAGTGTATTAGGAACCATACCTACTTACCCTTCTCATCAAGTTTTCTTTTTCAACGTAAGAAAACCGTTTTAGCATAATCACTGGACTTGGAAATGAGGACAGTGAACTTTTTCTTTGAATAGGAGTTTTTTTTAATTCTTACTAAAAAAAAACAATCGTGACCAATTTTAAAAGAAGTCCGACAATTGATAAATAATTTCTAATTTCAAGTTTATAAAATTTTAAAAACTACATATCTTCAGATAATTTTCATTGACAAAACGATTACTAATAAAAAAGGTTAGATATATAAAGATAGAAAATAATTTAAAGTGATACAAATAATTATTTTGATGTGAAAAATAAATTATTAGTGAGGCAAAAAAATATTTCAAAATATAGATCTAGGGTTAGTGAACATTATTCAAGAAATTAAAGAGATTACTTGTAAACTTTTCATGCGTTTTTTTATATCAGTTTTTAATATATTAATAATTAATATATCGTATATTAACAGATCATTTAACATCAGTATTATGAGATTTTATGGGATTATAAAGTAATTTTAAGGGATTTGACTACATATTTTGTGAAATTTTAAGTTATTTCAGAAACTTTTACGTATTTTACGAAATTTCATTGGATTTTAAGGAATTTAAAAGGATTTTAAGAAATTTATTGAGATTTCAGAATTATTAAGTGATTTCAGTGTTTCGAGGAATTTTAAAGGATTTTAAAGTATTTTATGAAATTGTATGAAATTTTAAGTAATTTTCAGAGATTTTACAATTGTTTTATAGGATATTAAATTATTTTAGAGACTTAAGGCATTTCAAGGGATTTACGTGATTTTAAAGACTTTCAAGAAATTTTACGAGATTTTATTGGATTGTCAGGAATTTTAAGAGATTTTATGAAATTTGATGTAATTTTAATAACTTTAATAACTTTTGAAAGATTCAAGGGATTTTACTAAATTTCAGTGGATTTTCAAGAAGTTTAAGAGATTTAGTCAGATTTCATGGAACTGAATAATTTTAAGGAATATCCAGTGATTTTACGAAATTTATAGGAATTTCACCAGATTCGTCAGGATAATAAAGGATAAATAAATAAAATTCCAATAAATTCAGTGAAACTTATGGAGATTCTTGAAATTAGATAAAGTATTACAAGTTTTTATATTGCACTAATTAAAAATTCTCAATTATTTTATCTACTACAAAAAGTATGCAAAAACGAGAAATCAATCCCGCGTAGAAAGCGCGAATCATAATTGCTAGTTAAAAATAAAATTTTAAGTGTTTGTAAAGATTTCAAGAAATTTTCAATGATTTGAAAGGATTTGGAAGATTTTCGTTGAATTTTAAGGAATTTCAAGAGTTTTCTTGAAATTTTAACAGCTTTTGACAAATTTTAAATGATTTTGCTTTGTCGCGTCGTGACAATAACCATATTACAAAAATAGGTTTTTAAAAAAATATATTTCAAGTCGAATATATGATATATCGCGTATAAAATTCTAAGAATTTGCCGAGATGCTTGCGCGCGTGCGTGTGTATGTGTCATGTTTTTTTTTTTTTTTTTTTTTTTTTTGCGATTTTACGATATCTTGAGAACAAAATTAATTAAATTTGCCAGACTCATTACACTCTATAATATGTTGGTTCTATCATCTCACAGCTAGGTAGGAAATTTTGAAGAATTACGTGGAGTTTTAAAATACAAACCTATGTGTATTTTGATACTGGAAAACTTTATTTCTAGAAACGATAAGGATTCATGAAAAATTCGTTCAATTTATACAGTTGAAACAGAATAAAATCAGATTATTCAAGTGACGCTCACAAGTATTTTGAAAATCAAAACAAGCGGATACATACGAGATTTTAAACCAAAGTGGAATTTTGTAGACAGTCGGGGAAAAAAACTAGTCAAAGCCTCAATTTTCTTAGTTTTTTTTTTTTTATTTATAATATTTTTTGTCGAAAAAATCCAAATCATACAAAATTAGTATCTATTTGAAAAGTTTGATGGCGAGAAAAAAAATATCCAGAATGAAAAAAGAAAAAACGTGAGAGAATGAGCGATTGAATAACTTTTTTTCTGACTGTCCATCCTATTCTTCTTTTTCAAACGATTTACTGATCGTTACTGTTATTTGTTTCACATTCTATTATCATTTTCTTTGGAACTGAATTTGGATCAACTTAATTAGCAAGCAGTTTTTTTAAAATTTTTTGAGTTTGAGCCTTTAAAACAGAAGTATTAAGTTTAATAAATTAAAACTAACATTTTTTTTCAGAAGAGGCAAGAAGCTCAAACAAAGGAGTCTTGGTCCACTGCTTGGCTGGTGTCTCTAGATCTGTCACAATTACGGTCGCTTACCTCATGCACAAGTGCAGACTCAGTCTAAATGACGCCTTTAATTTGGTGCGCAGTAGAAAAGCAAATATTGCTCCAAACTTCCATTTTATGGAGCAGCTTCACAGCTTCGAAAAGGAACTCAGAAGCCAAGGCGACCGAAACCAGGGAAACGATCAGAGATGTATTGGTACCTGTCGACCTGGTGGACCTTGTAATTGTCCTGCATCGAGTTTCCTAAGTCCTCTTGATTTGGGACTCAGTCCAGATTCCGGAATTGAATTCGACAGGTGGGCAGCCAGCACTCCGGCGGAATGAGACGGGCATGGGGGGACCCAATACAATTTCTAGGTCCCTCCTAGTTTCTTGCGCAAGATTTTAGAAAAGCCTTAGATTAGGCGCTTTGTAACTGAACCCAAAATATTCTTCCTCAAAGTGTATAAAATTATCGTGTCTCAATGACAAGGGTCTAACTCGGCGAATTTAATTTATATGGGATTTTTAAGCTTTCCGAGTTAATCGCATATGTGGGGTCTCTTGTCATTTTGACACGAGGAAATCTGCGACCCTTTGTGCTCAAAGGATATTCAGTAATCTGAAACACAAAGTTCTAGTTGTTGATGCAACATGCGTACATTGAACGAAAGGCGGCGTTTTTATTGTAGCCGGATGTTCGAGTAAATATTTTGTCTATTGTGTATAAAATCTGTCTCCATTAGATATATTAGAAATACGAAGAAATCCTTTCGAGAAAGGCCGGTGATACAATAAACTTCTCAGTAGATGTACTTTCTCCACGTGCACCACATGTCCAAGTATCAAAATTACTCAAATATACTCCAGTGCAATATAATGAGTTGCAAATCTATTTACTACTAATGCGTTGATTATTGTATATATTTTTTGGTAATATACAGAAATGGTCACAGAAACGCGACTTAGGGAGAGAGTAGATATGACTGTTGACGCTTTTTTTTTATATTTTTTTTATTTTTATTTTTTTATGTAAACTACTATTGTTACTTGATTAACTTTACTCCTCTGTTCTTGATTCGAGACGGTACGACCGTGTTAGACACTGAAAGTATTTTGTAAAGATGACTCGTAATTTTCTACGTTATTATTTAACCGTAAAATGAATTTGTAAGTGAATTGACTCACGAAAGGAATCGAAGTGTCTTATGAACAAAAAATAGTAACGAATCCAAGTCAGGCTTCTCAGTTTGAAAGTGGAAAGTCTACAATAGAGCGTAATGTACATAAAACTCATTATTCAACTTCGCATTATCGATGTGTATTATTAGAGTATAATTTTTTACTTACATAATTTACAAAGAGGTAGCAACTATATTTTACTACTTCTTCTATGGAGCCTTCGATTATTGTCGTCATCTCTTTCAGTTTGTTTTGAACGCAAATTTAACAAGTCTTTGAACTCGGGTGCTTTCAATTTTTAAAGTACCAAAATTGTAAAGCTCTTGAATTTCTACTGTTAAAATTTGACTGGAATTTCACTCGATATTCTGAAATGTACTTCCGAAACTTGATCCGTTTCAAAAGTTTCGAACTTACAAGTACAAAAGATCTTTAATTGTGCAAGTGTACAACCTGTAGTTTTAAAATAAATGTGTGGTAGTTTCCATGGCGTCGAAAGGTTACCTGTGTAGGCGAGACAACTTAAAACTTTCTACTTTTCGAAATTCACAAATATGTAATATGTATGAATATTGTCTCAGGTATATAAGCCAGTAGATTAAAACTAAGAGAAGATATAGTAATCAGTGCATTTCTACAGGGCATTCCTAATGCTTTTCACACGAAAGTCAGGACCGTAAATCGCAAATCTGAAATAATCAGATATAGATAAAATTAAGGGTGTTGGATCCAAAGATTCGATTTCCTCATTTGACTTCAATTGATAATTAGATTTTTTTTCGCTCTGTACGAGTACTCACTTTTTAAATAGAATAATGAACGCAGAGCGAAAAAATATTTAATTATAATATTTGTTAAGTAAAATGAGAAAATCGAAAATGATATTGTAGCACTCTTATGAAATTTGTAAGTCAAGTCTTAATGATCCACGTATTAGGACAAGAAAATTGTTTCTAAAGTTAAAAAATACAAGGTAAAAGTTAAAGATAAATAATAGAAAAAAGATAACAATCGTCTTGCACGTACACACATCTGCCTCGGTGTATTCAAATTTAATTTTCAATTAGTTGGAAATCAATGTTCTGGCCACTTTTATCACACTGAGATTGATGATCCTATCTTACACTCCGTGCAAAAATATTTTTGTATGGAAGAAAAAGAATCCTGTTCACATTCCTGATACAAGCCATCATGGCCTGAAGCAGAAGCATTATTAAAGTTAATATGAGTGTATTTTCATGTAATTAAAGACAATGTTACATGAGTAACGAGCTGTCGGTTATCCCCGGATTCCTCGTTCTACGATATTAAGGAAATATATATGTATATAAATATATATTTGACGTTACTATAATAACAATATTCTATGTTGTACGTTTACAGGACTCGAGCGTCCGAGAAATTAAAAATATTATGTATACATAAATTATTATTTTCTATTCATCGTTGTACATATATCGACTAATTTTGATTAGAAATATATATCGTTTACTTTACCCGAATTCAATTCTTGTTATTTTGTACAATTAACATTAATTCATTTTTATTGTTATTAGGCAGGGTGACCACATGTCAGGGAAGTGAGGAGGGCAATGTAAGGAAAATTCTCTGAGATTCTCTAGCTTTCTAATGATTCCAAGAAATTTTCAATAATTTTAAAGGATTTTAAGAGGTTTTTGGGAATTCAAAGTGATTACAAGAGATTTGTATATTTAAAAGATTCAGTTGGATATTAAAAGGACTTTAGGAAAATTTAAAAGATTTTAAAGAAAGTTTAGGGAATTCAAGGAATTTTAAAGTTCCTTGAGAAATTTTAAAGGATTTCACGAGATTTTTATGATTTGTAAACGATTTCGTAAAATAATTGTAAAATAAATTTTAAGAGATTTTAAAATTTCTTGTGGAATTTAAAAATATTTCACGAAATTCTGGAAATGCTTTATGGAAATTTAAAAAGATTTCAAAGTTTTTGAGGAATTTTAAAGGATTTCACGAGATCTTTGTGATTTTCTAAAGATTTTGTGGAATTTTAAAGTCTTCAAAAATTATAAAAGTTTTTTTTTTACGTATTTTAAGGGATTTAAAAGTTTTTCCTGGAATTTTAAAGGATTTTAAGAAGCTTGTAAAAATTGTAAGTAATTTTGACACTTCGTAGAATTTAAAAAAATTTAAATTCACTTGATTTCAACTTTATCATCTTTTTATTCTATTTCTACTTTATCAAATAAAAAAAATTTTTTTTTCAAAAAATCACAAAAACAAAAAAAATAAATTATTCTGAGGAAAAAAAATTTGACCGAGATAAGATTGGAAAAGACCGGGAATTTCCAATTCCCTGATCACTAGCCACCCTGTTTATAGAAATAATTACATATTTTGAGGTATAAGATTACTAGAAAAATAGTTACTGTTTGCTGATAAATCGTAATTTTTTTTTATTGATTGGCGAATACATACATCTATTAATCGCAACTGGAAACCCATTGATTATCGACCAGACTCAAAACAATAATAATAATAATAATTTATTGATAGTATTCAATATTCTTTTTTTTCATGTAACATGACACTGTCATAAAGAAGTGAAAAATTCTCTATCGTACTGAACAGACATTTATATTTATACTTATATACAGAGTGAACCATATTTAAAATTTTTTAGACAAAAATTCAATACCTCATGCGTTATTTATATTATGAGACGAATCTTGCAACATCCGTACAGTTTTTACTGATGTTGTTCTTTACCTCGCGAAAATACAAAACTAAGTTTGATTCATTCTGAAAAAGTATTCTCCAGAAATTTTCTAATTCAAAAGCATTGAAATTTACAAATATAAATTATACAACCAGAGTATTAAGAGAATTTTTCCTTAAACGAGAATATAAATGGTTTTTGGAGTGTAGCATTAATCTATCGACTATTTGCTATCATAACGAACAATGAGCGCAACCAAGAAAGCGTTGTCCTTTGGTAATTTTAAAATAGTTTACTACTATTTCTACCTACGCGTGCAACATTTAGAATTCGGGTGTTTGATATACATCATATTTACTTTTCCAATTGTGTGTGTATATATATATATATGGATATACATATATATGGTTTACAGCGATATAATTCCTAGTTTATTTGTCTTTTTAGGCAATCTTGAAGGCTTCTGGTATCAAATCTCGAGCTTCCTCCTCCGTTGCGAGCTCTTCGGTACGAAAAAAACATCAGCGTTGCACGAATGTCTAGGACTCCGACGAGGAATGAGTTACATTATATTAATTAGTAATGAACAATATTTTACTTTACACTTTTACATTGGTAACAACACACTTCTGCTCTACTGTTTGCTTTTTTCCTTCTTACTTAGTGTCTACATTTCCTCCTTCTCTAAAATAAATCAAACAGTCTTCCAAGTATACTTGCGATTAAAAAAAAAAATAAAATAAAAAGCTATCGATCATTCTTGGTTGTTCGCCAATAACAAAAACTTTGTCGATTGTAATCGGGGAAACTTTAAATTATTAAATTAAATATAAAATCTACAGAAAAAATTATAAGATACGAGCGCTTTGATTTGAAACGAAACTTTAACCATTCCACTGAATTGCAAACTGCAGATAGATGAAAAAAGAAAATGAAAGAAGAATTAAGTTTGTTGGGTTGGTTAGGTCTGAGCAATTCGAGTTCTAACTTCAAAATTCGACCTCCTCATTTTACTCAATAAATATTATAATTAGATATTTTTTCGTTCAACAGTTACTCTTTTTTAAAACTATTTATCTATAATTTTCGTTGAGTAAAATGGAGAATGGAATTTTGACCTTGACACTTGGGTCCAGCCTAAATTTACTGATCAAGGAAAAAAAACTAATGATTTTTTCTTTCTTTCTAGTCAGACTTGCGTTATGAAACAACGATTAGAAGAAATTGTCTAATTATCGATTAATGTTGGTGGAAAAAATTTCGTTCATCTTTCATAGTCTTAAAATACACACTAAACGACTGTGAACGACTGGACTGTACTACGATGAAATTTACAATGCTTCTTTCTTCCTTAACACTTAACGATACAGGTAGCAATTGTTTCTGTCGTGGGAACTACACGAGCTGTGATATAGTTTCAATAGTGGTTACTAATATATAATAATAACAGTCATAGTATTTTTAATAATATATACATCCGACATTTTGACATTTCCAAAATAAACACGTTTAACGTAAATGATATAAAGGCTTTCCAAGTTCTAGCCCTTCGCCGGATTCGCCAAAAGCCACTCAAAATGATCTTAAGTCTCAAAACTAATCTTTGGAACATATTTCAAGAATCTAAACAAAAAAATAAACAAAATAAGAAATACTAGCGAAAACAATTAATTTGTTGGGAAAACTCCACTTCATTCAGGTGTCAAATATTCTCTGAGGTGTTGATACTTAACAAATGTTTAAATAAAATGAAAATATGGAATTTCGTAGTTAGATTTTGAATTCTTCGTTTTATCCAAAAAGTATATAAATTAAATCATTTTTCTTGAGTAAAATGAAGAATGGAAGTTTGAGTTTAACACTTGGGTATTCGACCAAATGAAAAATTTGCATTTTTTATTTTATTCTATCCGTGGTCGGATATGGGTTAATTGAGGAAATTAGATTTCCTTTGGAGACACTATTTCAGGATATCGACTCTTGGGGTGATTTTTAATTTAGACAAAAAATGGAATGTTAAATCAAGTGTAAGTTATTAAATTTCGATTTGGGATTTTAAAGTGATTAAATTTTAGAGGACTAAATTTGACCCTTTCATTCTAGAACAGATTAAACTTTTTAGTCTCTAAATTCAAAAGTGCTTAAATTAATTCAATTCTTATTAATTAAGCCTAAAGGGTGACCCAAGTGCTAGCTTCAAAATTCGATTTCTTCATTTCTTTTAACAAATATTGTAATTAGATACATTTTCCCTCTATAGATGTAACAATTTAAATTTAAATTCAATGAAATTTAAGTATAGAGCGAAAAATATCAAATTGTAATACTTGTTGAGTAAACTCGAATCAAAATAGAGAAATTGAATTTAGAAGTTAGAAGATTTTCGCCAGAGTCAACAATCTAGAAAACTTTTCTCTGTAAAAAAAAAAAAAAAAAAAAAAAATAAAATGGATGCATTTGCAGAGAGCTTTTCACAGAAATTTGTTGTGATATGAATGAGACAGGAATCGTCATCATGAAAAAAGATTCGGTCGACACAATCTGGATATGATATTCAAGTAAATGACTCGTTATTCGTCTATTAATACACTTTTCACGATATAATATTTATATGTATATATTTATAAGTTTTAGCGTTAGAAAGGCAAAAATGATAATTAGGTGGCTCCAGAGCGCGTCGAGGTAAATACTGTTGAAGGCAAATGCGAACTTGCCTTGTCAAGGTATTAGACAAAAGATTCATGTGATTCAAGTTCAACAGTTGTGACGTTATCAAGAACAAGCTGATTCGTCATTGAGTACAATTATAGCTATACAATATGTATAGGTGGTCTTAACTTAAACTTTTTTTTTTATCTTTATCAATCTTATACTTACTCATTATCTTAATTAATCATTTTCGCTTCTCATTGATACTGGGATTCGTCAGGTTCGTTTACCCAACATTATTGTCCATCCACTGAACAACTGTCACCGAACTTTCCGTTAATCTTTATAGAATCGTTTTACTTTTTAAGTTGCGCTCGGTCTTTTTAAAAACGAGAAAATCAACAATTACTTATAAGTTCTTTATGATTTGATCATAAATAATTCCTTTTAAAGTTGTGAAACTTGGAAGCCTTTGAATTTTAAAATGTCAAAATTTGAAACCACCTTAAATTCATCTGAACTCTAAATCTTTTAAAGACAAGAATTCAAATCTAAAATTTTCTCCAAGTTTGAAAGCGTCCGTCTTTTAAAGCTACGAAATCTTCAGCTTCGAAATTCCACACGCATACAAATTATAAAGTTTAATTACAAAAATAACTTCAAATCTCCAAATAAAGAATAGAAAACGAAACAAAAAAAATAAAATAAAATAGAAATACAAAATCTTTATCAATTTGCGGCTTTAGTCCTAAATTACTAAAATCGTTGATCGATCTTACTTTTACATGGCATGTGCACTCTATTTTGTAGAGTGTTACTGAGTATATTTCGTTACTCTTAAAACTACATCAACTGAGCTTGCACTTTAAACTTATATTTAAAGCGACGAAACTAATAAGTGCAAATCGAAGTCCCTACACTTGAGACGACGAGAATCCTATTAAATCTGCGGTATCGCGACTTAATTCAAGGCTAACAAGATAGTCCATGTAAAAATACGTCTTGTATTTTCTCTCAGTTTTTGGATGATAATGTACACAGAAATTGAAAGCTAAATTCAACTCTTCCTGGACTTCTAAGTTTAACTTTTTCCAGACTTTGTAGCCTCAAGTTTGCTCCTTTCCAAAGCAATAGCCAAATCATGATCCTCTTGTTCTTTGAGTCTGCGTCTTTCCTCTTCAGCGAGAAGGCTCTGCTGAGAAGCCCAGGCAAGTTGCTGTTCTTCGGTCAGATCAAGAGCTTTACTGTTCCCGTTCCAGGCTTTATTACTAACATTTTTGTTCTTCTTTTCGTTAAAGACTAATTTACCTCTAAATGAATCATTGGATTTTTTTCCCAACTTCGGTTCAGCGAAGTTAATATAAGCGAATGACTCGTCGACGTTGCTCAGTTTTGTAGGCTTTGGTCGCATCGTGTTGAATACAGCAAGATCATTTCGATTGGAGTCGGAAAAGGCTTTTCCAAAATCAGCTTCAAATTTCGATGTGCCCCTATCGCCCTTTAGTTTTGGTAGAGGCAAGGTTTTGGAGAAATCAGAATCGAAGGTCTTGTCAAAGGTGTCCTTGGAAGTGAAAGAGTTTTCATCGAAACCGAAAGCATCGAGTTTGCTGGTGTTGCTGGTGGTGGTTTTGTTTGCGTTTGGGTCGCTGGTATCATCGGCGAAGGGGTCTATGTTGAAGGGATCTTCATAGCGGTAGTCCTTGAAGGGATCTTCCGTGAAGTCTGGCAGTTTGAGGGTTGGCGCTGTGCGTGTTCTGCTCTGTGGTCTCTGCGGCCCCATTCGGCTAGGAACTGGTTCCGGCTGAAGCAGGTTTTGTCACGAGTCAATTTTTTGGTTTACTGCAAAGTTAAGAAAAACACGGCAAAGACCGCTGGTTATCATCTGGCCCTCAGGACTGCATCTGAAATAAGCTGCAATGCAAATACATCTAGTGCTACTTGTCAGGGTTGATCTTCAGAAATTCCGTATATCTTAAAAAAGTTGTCGAAAACCTGATTGGTTTAGAAACTGCGTGAATTGTGCGAATTTAAAAACAATCTTCAGAACTATTCTCGTTTTCAAAAACACAGAAAATACGAATCTTATGAAATTTATTCTGATTTTCAGAAATTTTAAGAGTTTACTAGTTATTGGGGTTTTATAAAATCTAAAGAAATTTAAAGAATATAAAAATCTAATAAAAAGTTTTTATTGGATTTTCAGGTAATTCTAAGTAATTTTAGAAACTTTGAAGCTGGTTCAAAGATTTTCCTGAAGTTTCATTGAATTTTTAGATATTTTAAGAGTTTTAATGGAACTTTTATATTTCAAAAATTAAAATCTCTTAATTATTTTGCATACTTTCGAAATCGCTTAATTTTTCTAATCCCACATTTTTTTGGCAAAAATTGTGGGATTATAAAGAATTATAAATGAATTTTACGGAATTTGACTATATACTAATATATTTTGTAAAATTTTAAGTAATTCGAGAAACTTTTAGACATTTTAAGTAATTTCATTTCATGGAATTTTGAATAATCTTAAATAATTTTCAGGAATTTCACCGGATTTTGTCCATATTTTATGGAATTTTAAAGGATTTTACGTTGTTTTATGGGATATTAAGTAATTTTAAAGACTTTGAATCGATCCAATAGATTTTATAAAATTTCAGTGGATTTTCCAATTTAATGAGACTTTATAGGACTTTGAGTAATTTTAAGTAATTTTAAAAAATATAAAGTGAATTTATGAAAATTAAAGGAATTTCACCAAATTTTGAAGGATAATAAAGGCATTTTAAGGAATTTTACAAAACTCATGAAGATTCTTGAAATTAGATAAAGAATTACAAGATTCTATATAAAATGGAATAAAATTCAATAAAATGGAATGTAATTCAGTGAATTTGAATAAGATTGAATATAATTCAAACGAATTTCATACAATTAATAAAATCAATTGATTGCTTAAAAATAAATATTTCGAAAAATTGTTAGGAGATTTTAATTGAGTTTAGACAGGATTTTAAAGTTTCTTTTTAAAGAATTTGAAAATAATTCAAAAGATTTTAAGTGATTTAACAAAAATTGCAAGTTTTAAAGACAAATATTTAGATTGATTGTTCGGAAAAGTTTTTTCAAATCGGAAATCTACTTCCTGCATCAAAAATAAAATCCAAGTCAATTCTCAGATTTTTTAATTTCCGGACAATTATATTTATGCAATTTTTTTTTGTTACTTATCGATAGATTTATCATTCTATTAATCTATTGTAAACTCGCTTATATGAAATATTTTTAAATATCTCGAAATATTTTTAATTCCCGTAAAGACTTAAAAAAATCTTTTAAAATTAAAATAAAGTTTATTAAGTTTGAATGAACTGTGAAATCTCTTGAAATCTTTAGACACCTCTTGAAATGTATGATTCTAGAATACACTCAAAATTCGAGTGATGAACACCTCATAATTTATAAACAGTCCAAATTTTGTAATTAGGTATAAAATTTGTATGACAATGTCAATTTTTTAAAAATTGTAAATACGATTCCTGATTCGACTTGGATTTATTTATTTATTTTAATTCCCAGTTATTTCCCGGTTTCATTTCAATTCCCGATTATTTCTCGGTTAGTAGGCACTCTGTTATTAATTGTTTTCCGGTTTATCCTTTCAAGCGAATATTCTATGTTTTATCTTCAGAACAACCCTCGACAATTCCCAGAATTCTGTGGGAGAATGAAGACACTCTGAAAAATATCTGGCTTCATTAACCCACAGGATTTAAGGAAAAAAACAACAAGAAACAAATAAAATGCACAAATATACCAAATACACTAAAGAAATTAATCGTGTTGACTGCATGCTCCAGGAGTCAAATCAGTGGAAAAACTGAAAATTGAACAGCTTCTACCTAAATTTAAAACAAAGGATAATGAATAAATTACCTAAAAAAATATAATCTATAATCACTCAAAACGTTGGAAAATTAATGCATAATAAATAAAATTGTTTGAATACATAAATCAAAATATACATATAATACATTTACATGCAGTGTAAAATGAAAAATCTAAATAAAATTCTCTTCTCGTTTCCAACGTTTTAAAAGAACAGAGCATAATAAAAAGCTGATATTAAAAAATCACATAATAAATATTCATAAGGAATAAAGGATTTGGTAGTGAAAGGAGATACATTTTTTTTTGGAATTAATGAACAATGGACAAAATGTGTAAATGAAATCACTTGTGAATCACGAAATCATAAATTGTAACGACATAAAATTTCAAAAAACCAGCATCCTTACCTTGGAATCAAAATTTGCAAAATCAGCGAATCCAGTTCCAAAACTGTTTCCGTTATTATTATCCATTGCTGGTTGTTGAGCAGCGAAGGGATCAGAGTTTGAATTTGCGAATAAATCAGGCGTTGGTGAAGGAACCGGTGGTGCTGGAGCAGCTCGCAAAGGTCCAGAAGGTCCTGAAGGTCCCGAAGAAGGACGTGGAGGTGCTGGCCTTGGTGGTGGTTGCTTCGCTTTTTTAGGCGGAAGAGCCGGACTAGGGCTTTCAGGTCGTGTGGGTGCATGAAGATTTGCAAAGGGATCGTCTCCGAAGGGATCCTTGGATATCTGAAAAGCAAGATTCATTGACTAAATAAATTTAAATGACCAATTATTCTAAAAAAAATTGATCAAATTAATTTTAAAGACAAAAACTATATAAATAATTGCTATTTGAAATTAACTTACGCCAACTGGTTTGCTTGAACCTCCTTTGTCTCCAAACGGATCGAAAGCATCTTGTTTAATAGCACCTTGGTTATTAAATGACGTGAAAGGATCATTTTCGAAACCACCCTGTCAACAATAAGTAAATAAATATATAAGTAAAAGTTAAAATATGAGTGACTATTCAGTTCACAGGAAAAAATCCCGGACATGACTTACAGTTGCGCCTTGAGATGAAAAGGCACTTCCGCCAAATGGATCACCATCTTCAAAAGCATCCTTAGCTTTATTAGACGCGAAAGGATCTTCGCCAAAACCTCCACCATTACCATTTGTACTTGAGAACGCGTCCCCAGTATTCTGTACTCCATTTACTTGTGCAGAATTTCGTCTTTCTTCCCTATTGAGAGATTATAAACAAATATTAAAAATGTTGAGTAATTAAAGTAATTGTAAAACATTACTCGGGGTCTCTACTAATTTTAACCCTTCTAATTATCGGTTATTTCCCACTTGCAAATTTTAAATGTTTTAATAAAAGTACAGAAAAATAATACACTTTTAAAGTTGACTCGCGTGTAATTTTATCTGTTGCGGTATTTTATTATAGGTACTTAATTATATTTACAACAATATTTTTGCATTTTATCGAATTCCAGAAATTATCTAAAATTTCTAAACATTACTTGAAATCTTCTATATTTCACAAACTTTAAAGTTTCTAAAAATTATTTGAAATTCCACGAAATCCTTTAAAATTATTAAAAATCTCATACAGGGTGGCCACAAGATTTAATTTTTCAATTTCTCTGACTTTTCTCTGATTTTCAGACAAATTTCCCTGACAGGAACGTATTAAAAATACGTATAGATTTTCAATAATAATACTATTGAAATTTTTCAAAAATTTCGTAAAATATCACTTTAAATCTTTTGAAAAGATCTCTGAAATTTCTTTAAATTGCTAGAAATATCTTAAAATTCCACGAAATCCCTTCAAATTTTATTAATCTTTTTAAAATTCCTCGAAACCCTTTGAAATACTTTAAATTCCAAGAAAAACTTAAAAATCTTTTGAAATTCCTAAAAACATCCTTAAATATCTTAAAATTCTACTATACAACATTTAAAATTCTTGAAATTCCTTAAACTTCTACAAAATATTTCATTAATGATAAAAATTATGTGAAATTGTTTAAAATTCAACGAGGAAAATTTAAATTCTTTAAAATCACTTTAAAATAATTAAAATTTCTTAAAATTCTTACATGCCTTTTAAAATTCTTTTAAATTCCACGAGAATATTTATAATTCCATAAAATCTCTTAAAATTCTTACAAGTTTCTTAAATTCCTTTATAACTACTCCACGAAAAACTTTAAAATCCATAAAATACGTAAAAAGACTTTTATAATTTTTGAAAACTTTTCAAAATTCCCCAAAATCTTTAGAAAATCATAAAAATCTCGTGAAAACCTTTATAATTTCTCAAGGAACTTTAAAATTTCCTTAAAATTCTTTGAATTCCTTAAACTTCCTTAAAAATCTTTTAAAATTTCACGGAGTCCTTTTAAAATTCAACTAAATCTTTTAAATATTATACAAATCTCTTGGAATCATTAGAAACCTAGAGAATCTCAGAGAATACCTGACAAGTGGCCACCCTGTCATATTTTACTGTTAACAAGAAAAGTACTAACTCTAATAAATCTTCGATTTCTGGTTTGTAATGTAGACTAGTATCTGACACTATATTCACATCTCCGGCCGCAATTGCAGAATCGTAAAGAGCGATTGCATCACTCATTTGTCTTTGCTGTTCCTCTAGGTGAGTAATTTTTAATTTAGCTTGGCTAATTTGGAGTTGCGTATCTTGTAGATTTTTCGTTAATTCATTTAATTGGTCCCTGCTTTTCGTTTGCTGCAATTCTAGTTGTTGTTCCTCCTGCTTAAGACCCTCCAATTCTTGCCGTTTCGAGTTTAACTCCTCCTCCTGGGAACGCAAGACAGTTTCCTGCTCTGCCGCTTGTTGTCTCAATTTATCCACCTATTCAATTATTATTATTATTATTATTTTAATTTATGCCTTTACGCATTGATTAATTATAATATATTTTTATTTCTAATTTAATTAATACGCTTCGTTATCACCTATATTAGAAACAATTCGAGATTAATTAGACACACTTTTGATTGATGAAGACTGCAAAATTGAAATAAAAATTTTTGTTAAATAAAGAATTAATTAAATAAACTCAGTAAAGATAAAAAAAAAAAAAAAACTTAAAAAGATAAAATCGGACAATGTCACATTCTGCATTCATGATTTATGAAACGTCTTATGCACATGAAGCGGTAATTGCACTAGCATAGCTGCCACTCCTAGCGTACGAATAACAAAGGAGAAAAACTGAATATATATATTCAATAATCTTGAATTTTAATGTACCTTTTGCTGTTCCTCCCGTATCTCGATCTCGATTTCACTCAACTCTCTATCTACTTCCGCTCTCTACAAACCAAACATAACAAACAAAAGAAGGATAACAAAAACAATTAATACAACGAAACAAAGGATAAAATATAAAATAATAATAACATAATAAATTGCCGTCGTTGAAAATTTAATTAAATACAAATTTAACTAAATCAGGTCTAAATAAAAAAGAATTGTAATCAAGGGAAGTTTAAATCATAGAAAATTGAAAATAAATCAGATTACAAGTTCGAAACGGGCCATTCTTCTTGCAGTCATGCAGAAGTTTTTCCATATTTATATTAAGTATTATTTCTGCTTTGCGAAAGCCAAGCTGCAACTTTGGCAAGCAAGCAAATAATTTTAATGAATAATCGATACTTTACCTGAACCTTTAGATCGTTTAATCTCTTTTGTGCCTCGCCCTTTTGATTCTCCAGTTGTTTTAAAGTGGCGGCTAATGTGTCAAGTTCGCTCTGCAAACTTTTGATTTCTCCATTTTTTATCTTGATGTCCGCTTCCTTTTGAGCAATATCTTGCTCCATCGTATGTCTTTCTCGAGCTAATTCAGCAATGTCCTTGCTGATCATGTCTAATTCTGGATTTGAATAACCGGAAATATTGTTGTTCTCCTAAAAAAAAAATGGAAACAGATATATACGAATTTTACAGAATTTATTGGAATCTTATGAAATTTATTTTGATTTTCAGAAATTTTAAGAGTTTACTAGTTATTGGGGTCTTATAGAATCTAAACAAATTTAAAGTATCTAAAAATCTAATAAAGAGTTTTTATTGGATTTACAGATAATTAAAAGCATATAACAAGATTTCATGGGATTTTGAAAAATCTTAAAAGATTTAACGATAAATATTTTTTGGAATTGTAAGTGATTTTTAAAATTTGAAAGGTATTTGAAGGGATTTCAAAAAATTTCATTGAATTTTAAGATATATTGAAAGTTTTAATGGGATTTATTGGAACGTTAAATAAATTTAAGGAATTTAAAAGGATTTTACAAATTTATTGAGATTCCTAAAATTAGACTAGGAATTACAAATTTTTATATTTCAAAAATTAAAATTTGTGAATTATTTTGCATATTTTTCAATTCCTTATTTTTTCCAATCCCACATTTTTTTATTAAAAATTATGAGATTTTAAAGGATTATTAAGTAATTTTAAAGAATTTGACTATATAGTATTTCGTGGAATTTTATGTAATTTGGTAAACTTTTAGACATTTTACGAAATAGGGTATTAAGTTATTTTAACTTGGTGAAATTCTATTGGATTTTCAAGAATTTTCAAGAATTTAACGAAATTTCGTAGAATTTTTAGAAATTTTAAGAGATTTAATGAGACTTTATGGAACTTTAAGTAATTTTAAGTAATTTTAAGAAATATCAAGTGAATTTACGAAATTTAAAAGAATTTCACCATATTTTGAAGAATAATAAAGGCATTTTGAAGAATTTTATGAAACTCATGAAGATTTCTGAAATTAGATAAAGAATTACAATATTTTATATTTCAGGAATTAAAATTAAGTTAAAGAAAGAAGACATTCAGACAGACATTCAGTTTTTTTGTATGTTTTATAGATTAATTTATACATTAATTTACCTTAAATCATGCATAATTAATTAATTATATTCTAACAATCTCCTATAATAGATTTTCAATCACAGTGCCATCAATCTTATTCTTTTTTGAACACTTATCTGCTTCAAGATGTCTAATTTTTTTGCGTTTTCTATCTCAGCCAAATTTTTCTTCCGCAATTTATCTGTTATTTAGATTAAATCAGATATTTAGATCATATTTAAATTTAAACATTAATTCATTTTCTATTACCAATATTTTTCAAACTAAAATTAGAGACACCATGAAATTCGAATTGGCAATTTCGTTTTTTCGAATCGTAGTTTTTATTTCTATTTTTTATTTCCGGCAATGATGATTGTTTAGAGGTTTGTGGACTATTTTTTTCCATGATAATAAAATTACTATCATTAAGTTTGCGATATCTAAATTCCTCTTTATATTGTTGAATACTTTTCTTATAAATTTTTCCATTGGAAACAATTTCGTATAAAGCGATAAATCTAGCCTTTTTCGCCTCCTCTTGCAGACTTTTCATAAATTGACGAGTTTTCATTTTTTCCTTTTCTAGGATCTCTGCTCTTGATTCTCGGATTAAAACTATCGGCTTTGCACTGATGTAAGTTTTGTTATTCATAGTGAGATTATTAAATAGTTCTTGATTCTTGATTCTATAAAGGTGATTTTTTATCGCTTTTACGTAATACAAATATGTAATAATAATAATTAAAAAACTTCATATGAAACATGAAGTTGGTAAAATGAGAAATTATTTTAATAAACAGTTGAATCGCATTAAAGATTTATAACCAATTTTCCTTAATTTCGTATTTAATAATTAAATATTCTTATAAAATATACTGAAATGAAAAGATTTTGGTTACTACTTTTAATGATATTTCAATTAGGAATTTGTTTCAACGCTAAAACGAAGATGAAGACTAGATTTGATGTTTTAAAAAAGGAAATCAATAAGGCACTTAAAGGAAAGGAAGGTAATAAATTACACAATTGATTAGAATAATTATAAGATATTTAATCGAAAATTAGAAAAGAATATGAAAATTATTTTCTTAAAAGGATATGAACTTTTTTTGGATGTTAATGAATACGAATACCCGGGAGCAAATTCCACTTTGAGACAAATACATAGAGAACAATGGGATGATTATTATAAGTGTTTGAAATATCAATACACAGAAACTGGACCCGAAAAAAGGATGCTTCCGATTGCTTTAATGGCTCTGGAAGGAACATCAGTGATGTAAAAATAAAGGAATTTAAATTTAAAATTAAAATTAAAATTAAATTAAAATTTCCTTATCTTACTCCATAAATATGTATTGTACAGTACCGTCATAAATTGTCCGTACGCCTGTTTTTTTACAGTTGGTTAAAGTACTCTAATTTTTATAATAATTAATTGACAATTTTTTCTCTAAATTGGTACGAAAGCTAATAAAATTCTGCGTCTAATAATCGAAAGTGGAAGTTAAAATCTGTATTTTATAAAAAGATATTGCCAAAACACCTCAAATTTCGATGTTTTCAAGAATTTTAATAACTCCGAAAATAATAATTATTTTTAAGAGTCCTTGGTCTCATTTTAAAGATAAATTTTCATAGTTCTTGTGTATGCTATTTATATATTATTGAAATTATTTTCCTAGCTCCTGCATAGGCTCAAACTTGTACGAAAAATCTCTTAAAAATTTAAATATCCATAGTTATTTAGAAAAATTTAAAACAAAATCAAAATATACCATATTTTAATCAAATGTAGTAAAATAAAGCAAAATATTAATTTGTTACTTTTTTTTTATTCACGTATGAAGCACAATCTTCATTTGAAAATTTACGAGATTTTCCGTACAAGTTTGAGCCTATGCAGGAGCTAGGAAAATAATTTCAATAATATATAAATAGCATACACAAGGACTATGAAAATTTATCTTTAAAATGAGACTAAGGACTCTTAAAAATAATTATTATTTTCGGAGTTATTAAAATTCTTGAAAACATCGAAATTTGAGGTGTTTTGGCAATATCTTTTTATAAAATACAGATTTTAACTTCCCCTTTCGATTATTAGACGCAAAATTTTATTAGCTTTTGTACCAATTTAGAGAAGAAATTTTTAATTAATTATTATCAAAATTAGAGAACTTTAACCAACTGCTAAAAAACAGGCGTACGGACAATTTCTGACGGTACTGTATGTAGTTAGATATTTTTTTTTCTCTCTGTAGTAGTACTAAATTTTCAAATAAAATTTGAAATTATAGAGTACTTATAGAGCGAAAAAATTTCTCTTTGTTGTACTTTTTTTTTATATAAAATGAAAAATATATGAAATTATGATATTTTTTGAATAAAATTAAGAGATTGGCAATTAGATCCAATGTTTTTAAGTTTAGTTTGAAAATCGTTGTAAAGTCCAGAAAAAACAATAGCAAATTTGATTTCAGCTTTTATATGTATAAAAAGCAGGCTCTAAAATAAAAATAATCATTGTTTAGATTAGAATGTCAGCTTTGCATATCCCCGTCAGAAATGCACAATATTGAGGCAATCGAATGGTATTTTAACAGCAGCACTAATCCCAATTCTGTAAACGAGCAAATCTATTACACAGAGCATTTATTACTTTCCCCAGATGCGAATTTGCGCTTGTACAGCATTCAAGTAAAAAAATTTTAAATATTAATAAAAAAAATCTACAAAAATTATAATTAGATATTTTTTTTCTCTCTGTAGCAGTATTCATATTTTACATATACTTGTGGGTACATACTTCTATTTCAAAAAATAGTAGAGCTATAGAGCGAAAAAATACCTATTTATAATATTTATTTAGTAAAATTAAGAGACTGAATTTTGAGATTTCAACTTGAAGCCAACAGCCTTAAAAAGGATTCGAATGACTTTATCAATTGAGATTTTATTAGGAATAGCAATTATGATCCGCGCACTCTGCGCGTGATTAAATTCTCGTTTTTGCACACCTTTTGCTAGTAGAAAAAATAATTGAACATTTTTATAATTCTTGAAATATAAAATCTTGTAATTCTTCAATTACTTAAAATTCCATAAAATGTATCGTCCAATTCCTTAAAATTATTTTATAATGCTTTAAAATCTCATAACTATTCCCAAAAATAATACATTCTCTGATGAGAATGTAAAAATTTGGGATTGAAAAAATTGAGGAATTTGAAAAGTATGCAAAATAATTCAGATATATTAATTTTTGAAATATAAACATTTGTAATTCCTAGTCTAATTTTAGGAATCTCAATAAATTTATAAAATCCTTATAAATTCCTTAAAATTATTCAGTCTCCTTGAATCCCATTAAAACCCTCGAAATATCTAAAAATCCAATGAAATTTTGTGGAATCCCTTCAAATATCTTAAAGGTTTTTAAAAGCACTTAAAATTTCACAACATATTTATCGTTAAATCTTTCAAGATTTCTCAAAATCCCATGAAATCTCGACAAATACTTCGAATTACCTGAAAATCCTGTAAAAACTCTTTATTAGATTTTTAGATACTTTAAATTTCTTTAGATTTTATAAAACCCCAATAACTGGTAAATCCCTTCAAATTTTTGAAAATCAGAATAAATTTCATAAAATTCCTGGAAATACCGTGAAATCACTTAATATTTCTAAAATCTCAATAAATTTCGTAAAGCCCTTTTAAATTCCTTATCATTTTTCAAGATTCCGTGAAATCTCATTAAATCTCTTAAAATACCTTAAAATTCAATGAAATTTCGTAAAATGTCTAAAAGTTTCTCAAATTACTTAAAATTCCACAAAATATATAGTCAAATTCTTTAAAATTACTTTATAATCCTTTATAAAATCTCACAATTTTTCCCAAAAAATATGGGATTGGAAAAATTAAAGGATTTCAAAAGTATGCAAAATAATACAAAATAAAATATTTTCGTCTTAATAATCTTTTCGAAAACGAAAATAGTTTGAAGATTGTTTTCAAATTCGATACATTTACACAATTCTCAGTTTCTAAACCAATTAGGTTTTCGACAACAATGTTTTCGATATGTTGGTAACATCACTTTTCAAGGTATCTACTCAAATCCTAAAAAAAAATTCCCTGACTTTTCCACGTTTTTTCCAGGTATAATTTTTAGACATTCAAGTATAGAAT
>UCOK01015821.1:0-15953 GCA_900474325.1 Synergus umbraculus
CTCTCTCACTCTCACAGCGCCTCTCAGAAACAAACCAATGCGAATCTAATTTAAATTTTGGGCAACCATTAAAAAAGAATAAAAACCTAAACAGGGTTACTGAAATTAGCCCGCCAATTTTTCACGCTCGAAAAATTAGGCGGTAGTTTAAGGGAATTAAAAACTAAGCTTGATTATTTTTTTTTGCTAATCAAATAAAGCTACAAAATAATTTGGAACTCCAAATTCAAAATGTTACAAATTTATTTTCCGCCCCTAAACCACTTTTCAGGACTCTTAGGGCGGAGGACAAGTACTTCCCCAGGAAGCGAGATGAAAAACTTTCCCACATAATAAATAAAACATCCGAGAGCAATCTCGGATGATCGTTTGGTATACCTCTGGCGAGTTGACGAAAGGAGACTAAATACACATGAAAACCACACTACCATGTTTTCAGCTTTTTCTTATTTATCTAAATAAATAATTTAAGGCGTGTCGGTTCGTAACATTTTCACTCAGAAAATAATTATTTTTTCGATTAAAACGGCTTCCAGACAACTGAACAGTAATATTGCAATAATAAGGAATGACTATATTTTAATAACTACTGATATTATAGTAAAGTTATAAACAAATTTTAAGTTTTTTTCACGGTTAGAATGACTAAACCATCACGTGGTTTAATTACATAACTAAATCATGTGACTAAACAACGTGATCTAATAACGTAACTAAAGTACGTGGTCTGAACTAAGGGTGCCGTCCCATGTAGGCGCAAAACGCAAAGCGTAAAATGAATAGCCAATTGCAGAACACTTTTAGATTTCTGTCTTCTCAAAGATTCTCTGTCATTCGTTGTTCGTTTTGCGCTTTGCATTTTGCACCTGCATAGGATTCCACCCTAAGAGTTGAAAAACCTTTAGTTCCTTCTTTTTGTCGCTAGGTGCGATATGTGATCGATTCTCACAATTGATGGTATTCTTTAATAATATGAATAAATATGAGCGACTTGCAGGTGGAATATATTCCTTTTTGTTTATTGTAGGGAAATCATTTTCGAACCTTGTCTTTTGTAAATTGGATTAAAAAAAATAACATATTTCTAGGAAAAAATGAAAAAAATGCAAATTGTTCACTAAAATGTTTATAACAATAGTAACTAATCACATATTTTAATTATTTGTTATTGAAATATTACTGTTCGGTTGTCTGGAAGCCGTTTTAACCGTAAAAATAATTTTTTCTGAGTGGAAATGACTAATTGTGAAATTTGTTTATAAGTTTTGTTATAAACAATTATAAATATTTACTTAATACAATAGCTTATTTTAAATAATCTGTTTCAAACATATTTTACGTCCATTAGATAAAAAAAGCAACAAATTTCAATGAAAAAATGAAAAAAAGTTCAAATTGTTTATTCAAATTGTTCCAATAAGATACGAAGCGAATTATTGTTTTTGATTCATTTGTCGCTGAGTTATAAAATTCTAAAAAACAAATGGAATTTTTCCTATGTTATTTCCATAAGAAACTTAGGTTGGAGTGCGCACTATCTTAAAGGGCTGTGCTAGTTTCTCATTTTCAAAAAATCGATCTTTTTTTTGCATTTTTCCACAGCTAATTATCCTAAAAATAAGTACCCAAAATTTTAAATCGATATCTCTAATAGTTTTTAAAAGGGAGCACTTTAAAGCGGCAGTGTTCATAAGCGCTAAGATAATTGCGGGCTAGAAAACAAACAAAAAACATTTTCTAAAAAATTTTTAAATGAGTGAAAAACCTTCATACAACCATAAAAAGGCTCCAGAGCAAAACAGGTCATCAAATCGCGCAATAGGAAGAGAAAATTTACCTCAAATCAAATCTGCGTTGTAAATTTTAAATGCGTTTTTCTCAAAACTGCATTTTTTAAATCGGGTGACGGTGTAGCTCGAAAACTAATCATCCGATCAACTTCAAATTTTTACACAGTCTTTATGGACCTCCAACTTTTTGTTATATAAAAAATTACAACTTTTATAAATGAAAATCGAGTGTTTTTTTAAGCAAAAATTGAAGTTTTTTTTCAAAACTACGCCATTTTTATAATTTCTAATATTTTCAAAAGCTAGAGGTCCATCCTCTAGAGAAACTCATGTAGTTTACTAGAATTTTTGTTTTTCGAGCATCTTTGCATGGCTGACACCGTCACCCGTATTTCAACTTTTTTTAAAGGACCTTTGCAGTTCGCCTTGTATCTCCGCTTGCAATGAATATTTTTTGACAAAAATTTTGTGATAAATACGTGAAGACATGTACAATACACTGCAAAAATTTTAGAAAGATTAAACGTGTAGTTCTTTTTTTTAATCTTCAAAAATTGCTGTTTTATTCATCCGAGAAACTAGCATAGCCCCTTAAAGTTAATATTAAGAGGTCAAACTTTCAGAGAATATTTTTTTGTCTATTTGGAAGCATTTGAGCCTCTGGGAGCAAAGAAATTGGAAAATATCCCTATTAAGGACCACCCTAATATATATATATATATACTCTTTCTTTTCATAAATTATTTTTAAGACCCTAAAATACCTTTTTGGCAAAAAGAAAAAAAAATGATATTTTTTGAAAATTCTGCAGTGGCCTAATCTATTAATATTTTCCTTTAACTAAAAGCCTATTATGGTCGTCGAATAGTAGTAAACGAAGGAGATTTGGTTGCTTCCGTATAGAAGTGCAATGTATATATAATTACCATATAATCAGAAGAAAGAGATACAACACGTTTAAAAATAACCACTGCGCATGACATGTTTTTGTGAATAGAGCTCCATTCATCTAAACACTGTAAAATTATCTCTGTTCTTTATAGCACTCAAACTAATGCAGTTCCTAGTTTATAAAATTCCATAAAAAATACTCACGCATGAGATTTTCATAATAATCGTAATCTGCATCGTAGATAATTCTATGTCCGTCACGTTGGTTGAAACTGCTGAGGCGACAAGTGTGAAAATGTTCAGAATAAACGGCGCTTCTACACTGAAAGCTCGTTTGCCTCAGGCACTCTTCCAAACACTCGCTTAGACTTCTTCCGGTGATCTCCGAGTGAAATTCTCCACTCAGTCGGGAGTTCCGGTATCTCTGAAAAGCCGTATCCGGGCGTCGTCCATCAGTGAACAGGTGCGACGATGCACCATTGTCTGGATATTCGGAACCTCGTGCTATGGACGGATCTAGGTTTCATTATTTTTAATCATTTTCAAATACTTTTCATTATTCTTCCACTATCTTTTATTATTTCCAGTAATTCCAAGTTTTTATTTTATGTGGCGTGGAAGGAAAAAGGATGCTTAGCAAACAAAAAATCTATTTTCTGTTTTTGATCGATTTTCATCTGTGAAGAAAAATCACATTAACATTATAAAAAACATTGAAGATGAAGATGACTTACGATTATCTAAACAGACTAAATCATAAAAGTGAGAGGTCGGACTAGCGCTTCCTCCAATGTCATCTCTTTGGGAAACTGAATCCTCCTCGGAAATCGCGCATTGCCGAGTTTGTTCATCAAATTCAACACTACGACAAAAATATTTTTCTGCTCTGAGACACAGAGCTTGACATTCATCGAGAGTTAAATTTGTGTAAATATCCACTTCAAAAGGACCTCGAAGCCTTTTTTTCTCTTCTTTTATGAAGACTGTCAAACCATCACAGCGACGTTCAGCTGTAAAAAATTTGTACATTCTCTTTAAGAGAATTTTTAACTTATAAACTAAATTATAATATACAACTACTAGAAAATCTTCTACGTTATAAATACAGATATTTATTGTTTCTCACCAGTCAGACAAGTATTTTCAAGGTAGTCTGAATTAGGATCATCTTCTAAAAGATCCGGATGTGTACGTCTCGTAAATCTACTCAACGTGCAACTCTTTGAATGTCCATCTTGATTATAGGTTGCCGAACGGCAAACGAAACTAAATTCGTTGAGACACCTTGAAATGGATAACAAAAGAGCATTCCAATGTAAATTTTATTCAATGAACAGTTTTTTATTCTAAAAGAGAAAGGAAATTACCCTCCGTTAACCTTTTGCTTTTAAAAATAATTTTTTAAAACACCAACGTGCGAAGGTCGGTTTCTTGTGCCTGCGCTGCACAGTGTGCGCGAAGTACTCAATTCTCACATTTTACGAAAGAATTTACTTTGCGCACGGCGCAAATTATACTCATCTACCGATTAAGGGCACTCCGATCCACGGCACTTTTCACGCTTTGCTGATTCTGCGTCCCCCTCAAGCGTCCCTTGACAGCAGTCTACATTGAAGTGCCAAGCGTGCGACGCTCGAAAAGTCAGTGCCGTAATGCGTAGCCTGAGTAGTATAGAAATTAGCGAATTTCAGAGTCTACATATATACGGTCCTGAGTGGTGACGTAAGAGTGCTCGCTCGATCTATTTTAATTTCGCTCGATTTTTGGCACTCTACCCCCAACCAAGAGGTGCTGTGGATCGGTAGATGAGTGTATGGAACTCTGAATTTCGGCTCACAAATTTTGTTGAAATTTTAACTTAAAAATATACTTGTTCAATTTTAAGTTTATTATACCACGTGCATGTGAGTCGAGTACTATTGAAAATGAGTAGTGACAGTCATTGAGGAAGTAATATATTAGAATAGTATAATAAAACTAATAAATATTGCTAATAAATATAATTCTTGACTAGTGTGGTTGTTACTCTCGCTTTTTTCAGGCGAAAAACTTCATACACTTGTCTTGAATCGCGTACTTCGCACACTTGTCACATAATATACTATTTTTTTATATGTGCGTAACAAACGTTACTTTCTAGGTCTGTTTAGAAAGCGCAAAATGACACATTCCCCAATACTGAAGTGCTTCAAACGTCATTTCATAGATGTCTCTAATTATTTTGTCACACAAAAAATAGTACATTTCGATACTATAGAAGATCAAGTTGACCATCTAAATATTGATACTCCATTTTTCTCCGTGCAGTTGTGACAATATTCAGATACCATAAATGTGCGATTTAGAATATATGTCAATTGAAATATATGTATATAATATGAAATACTAAGAAATTTTGTGTGTGTCAAGCTTTTTTACGTATCTGCAATATCTCGAGACCCAGCATTGATATTCCTTTAACATTAATAAATTTTATTGAAAAAATCATTGGAGCGGTTAAATATAGTATTGAATAAAAATGAAAAGTTACATTTATACCGAAATAATTACAAGAAAAATTTTTTGAAGTTAAATCATAAAAATAGTTATTTTAAATACAAAATCATAATTTATTACCATTAAGGATCAATTAATTAAGTGATTGTGTCAACTTTGGTGTTCATTACTTTCCTTACATCAGCTTTGAATTATGATACAGGAAAGTTATAGTTGAAAAAAAAATCTTTCCAAAATTATAAAAGTACATAAAATAAGAAGCACATTCTCATCAGGGCACTCGTGCTTCGCGCTCGATATTTCATTTAATCCTCTCGCTTCGCGCTCGGCTCTGTTTAACAATATTTTTCATGATTAAAACGAAAACTGCTCATCCTATTGAAAAATGGCCAAAAGAGAACTTGTAGATCTTTTTAAGGACAATATTTATATTTCTTATCATTTTCTCTGTATTTCGCGTTACATGGCTCAAAATTTGAATTTTCGATTTATTAAGGAAATTAAAAAAGTTGTTATACCTATCCTATAGGGTGTTCAGAAAGAAACATTTTTCATTTTTAAATTTTTTTTCATATCGTGCGTTGTTTGGCTTCTAATTTACGTTTTATTTCATTCTTTTGATTTTCAAAGTATTGTCTTTCAATTTTTTTTTATCCAAAAAAGTTATTAAGAAAAATTGTTCGAATTTTTGAGTACTACGAACATCCGTCATTAGAATTTTTAAATTAAAAAAAAGTGGTTTCAAAAATTTTTTAAATGCTCCAACTTTTTGAATTTTTATCTAAAATGGCTGGCCAACGAACTTGATCTTTATTTTATAACACTAAAAGAGTATACCAAAGGACAATCCAATCGATCAATTCTTTCGAAAGTTATCGTGCTAACAAACTAAAATCTACAGACATACAGACAGACAAACAGACACATTCGTAAAAACATGTTTTTGAGTTCAGGGGGTCCTGAAACGTGAACATTTGATAAAAACTGCGGGCGGTCAAATTTTACACAAATCTAATACATTCTCTCTGATGAGAATGTAAAAATTGAAATCTAGTATGTTAATAAATCCTTGTGATGGAATCAAGATATTATAGTGTGAAGTACACCTGATAAACATTATTTTATGGATACTCGCTTTCGACATAGGTTAGGATGGCAAAAAAGTTTGACACACACACACACACACACACTTCATACTAGATATATTTCACTTGAAATATTCCTTTCTTAAAAAAGAGGTGACCTGTCGAGTGTCCGCAGTTTATTCGTGATCTGATTGGTTGAGATATGGTCACGTGTGATCGTCACAAGTGCGTAACGTGAAATAATTATATAGGCGCGCGAAGCGCGGTGTGATGTTCTAGTATTGAAAAAAAAACCTATTTTTGAGTCCTGGATATTGTCACCGCTGCAAAGTTTCCTCTATAAGGAAACATTAAACCAATGCGAAAAAATTTGGACTCTTGGTGGGAGGATGCATGACGAAGCCCTTGCGGGTGATGATGGGGGTGAAATCCCCCCCGGGGATTTCTTGCAGGAAAGTAATGAAAATAATAGTCCAGATTTCAGGAAGATGATTATAGTCCTGACAAGAAATAAGAACTTATGTACCACTCACTAAATAGATGGCGTTAAGTAAAGTTTAAAATAATTCAATTAAAGCTGTTGGAGTGCTGGAACAAAAAATGGAAAAAAACACAAAAAAGACGTGAAATCTATGGAATCACTTGAATCTCCCACCTCACGATTTACTTCAAATGACAAATTTGCAATTACACATTGTTTGACGGGTCCTTCCATCGAGCTCGGTTTCTCGATGGCAAAAAGGGGGGCTAGTGTCTCATTTTTAGCAAAAACTCATAGTTTTGTTTAAATAAAAGATTTGAGCTACGAGAAAAAGGAAGGGTTCAGACAATATTTTTAGAAAGAGTGAGCAATACTTACAGATGTTAAAATCCCTTTTTCCTTGTAATGGAGGTAAATCACTGCACTGGCGAGTAGATACACACACTCGGAAAAGGTGAAAATAATTATTTTTACATGATTCTTCGGATGGAAAGTACATGAGAATAATGTCTCTTTTAGTGTTTTGAAGTTTGAAAGCGGAAATACGTCAATGACGTGCACGCCAAGTCCGACGAAGCACATTGGAGATTCCGTGGCGGGTATTTCAAATGTCAATTAAAAATAAATGTGAGAAATACAATTTACTTTATTTTTTTTTCCAAAAAAATGGAGAAAAACATTTATTTTTAATTGACATTTGAAATAACCGCCGCGGAATCTCCAATGTGGTTCGTCGGACTTGGCGTGCATATGTCGTACGACACTTCCAGTTTCAAAGTGACAGCTCGTACACGAAGATGGAAAGAGACTGAGGCCTAAATTAGGATGAATAAATGGACTTGTGTGAGAGTGACGTGAAAAGAGCCGGCCGAGGCGAAGACGAGGCGAGCAGAGAACCAGAAATCACTCTCATTTTGTTACTTAGAGTGGTCTCTTGGAGACAGGTCCTGCCACGCTTACGCCTTCACAAAAATAACGGATAAGGTGAATATTCATTGTAAAAATAATAGTTAATTTTCTATCGTGAAAAAGGTGATCGGTTGTGTTCAAATTGGTGTCTTTTTTATTTGTATAGTGTGGCTGGTATATAATTATATATATAATTACCTGATATATATGATATATATATATTTATCATTTCGTCATGTTTTCACAAACATGATTTGATCGTCTCAAACTTAATCGATGGAGGGAATTTGTAACGTCAAAGCTGTGGAAAAGGAATAACTGGCGAGCCTTTATATGCAATCAAATGTTTTCTCATCGCTGAATCTTTATCCAGATCCACCAAAGACAAACTCCTCGATCTACAATAATTAGAGTACAGGGTACTCCGTGAGTTTGAATGAATTTATGTTTATAATCGATCTTTTATTCGCCACTATATATTTATTTTGTAAATTAATTTATCGCTCGCATAATTCTGTGTGAATTGTATAGCAGTTTTATGGGTTATTACTGATTTATTTTGATAAACACATGTACTCTCTCTCAGCTGTTCCCAATTTATATACATTCTTTTAAAATTTAACGTCTCCTTCGAATAATAGCGTTCTTATCTCTAAATGATTCATTCTCTGAAAACTCATTTCATATTTCTGAGAATATTTAATACTTTTCTAATAAATAAGAATTAAGGGAATCCCGCAGATTAAATAAATGTGTTCCTAAATAAGAGTTGGTCACAAGACATTATTCTGATGTACTTTCCGTCTAAAGAATTTTGTGAAAATAATTATTTTCACCTTTTCCCACATAACTGGGAATGATATTATTCTTAAAAAAAAATTCCGAGTTTGTGCACCTATCCGCGAGTACAGTGATTTACCTCCATTACAAGAAAAAAGGGATTTTAACATCTGTAAGTATTGCTCACTCTTTCTAAAAATATCGTCTGAACCCTTCCTTTTTCTCGTAGCTCAAATCTTTTATTTAAACAAAACTATGAGTTTTTGCTAAAAATGAGATACTAGCCCCCCTTTTTGCCATCGAGAAACCGATCTCGATGGAAGGATTCGTCAAACAATGTATAATTGCAAATTTGTCATTTGAAGTAAATCGTGAGGTGGGAATTTGACTGATTCTACACGAAAATTTTTATTTTTCAAAACGCTCCAACAGCCTTAAAATAAATTGAATAAATTGCAAAGAATGCATAATAATTTAAGGGGCTACACCAGTGTAAATTTTTCAGGAAATTGATTTTTTGGCATAAAATTTAGTTTGAATCTTTCAGAATATGTGGCTAAAGGTTTTATAATTGAAAAAAAATTTTTTTTTGTTGAAATTTCGCATTTTTCTGGGACGTGTCGGGCGTCTCTAATACGGCTACCTCTCGGAATGTACCCTGTTTCCTCTTACCTATTGATTCTTAAATTCTGTAATACATTCACAGATGTCCTTAGAGTGTATGCGTGTACAATTCAAGCAAAATTTGCGAACAAAAGAACGTTAGTGTAGCGTCAGTGCACGTTCGGAAAAAACGTCTAGAACTGAACTCAAAACTTTAAACTCGTTTTTCCCGAAACACGTTTTTTCAAAACGGCACGCATGATTACTCGAACAATTTTCAATATTTTCTTGAAATTTTAACCACATATTATATGTAAAACTGCATTTTGAAGAGAATGACGTATGAATTTTTTTAAAAATTCTACTATGTCCATACTTATTAATTAGAAAAAGTAATGAATGTTTGTCAAGGTTAAAAAATTACGACTCTTGTTCACTACATTTTCCAATCAAACTTTTTTTTTTATTAAATTAAAAATTAGATTTTTAATCACCGATCATTTCGATTTCTTTCTCCTTTTCAGATTTCAACTTAAGGGCGTTGGATAAAGTTTTAAGTTCAAAATCCTATTCTCCATTTTACTCAACGAAAATTATAGATAAATATTTTTTCGCTCTGTAGCGCTAATCTTTTTTCAAATATAAAACTGACTACAGAGCGAAAAAATATTTAATTTCGATACTTTTTGCATAAAACGAAGAATTCAAAATCTAACTTCAAAAATTAATATTTTCATTTTATTTAAAAAATATTTGAATTAGATATTTTCTCGCTCTATAAGCATAATTCAAGTTAAAAGTTGATTAATTCTACAGAGGGAAAAAATTTGAAATTTAATATTTCTTGAGTAAAATAAAGAAATTGAATTTTTAGATTAGAACTTGGTTCCAACACCCTCAAGTATTTTTGATGTATCGAAAATAATTCAAAAGAATTTTTTTAAAAATGAGAAGAATTGGGGTACTGAATTCATAAGAATATAAGTAGGATCAAAAGTCTTGAAAATATTTGACAGATTTCAAAAGAACTCAGAAGAATAGGGTAAAATGTGAAATATATTTCATAAATTGAAAAATTGTATTTTATCCTGTAAAACGTATTCTTCTTGTCTGGACGTCTGACTATACGTGATTTTACTACTGTCGCTACTAATATGAGATTTATTCTACTGACAGGTCTATATCAGTGTTGCCAGATTGGGGTTTTTTTCCCTATTTTTAGGGAGATTTCAGGGGCACAGGGAGAAATATAGGTAGAAAAAATATGTAGGGATTTTTTTAGGGACATTTTTCTGTCCAAGATGGACTGGTTGAATATAGTATATTGTGTTACAAGTGCGGAAAATTGAACATTCCACGAGTGTGAATGTTCAACTTCCCGCACATGTCACACACGATGTTTTTTTTTCAAAAATTGGACCATTTATACTTCCGCTTGTACGAAATGGAAAAAAATAGCCTAATTTTAACAAAAAATGTTTATTATTACAAATGTAAAGTTCGAGAAATTAAATTTGCTCCTATGGTAATTATCACAAGCCCTTAATAGCAACTTCAACAGCATTAAAAAATCAAGTAAAATTACATAGGGAGAAATATAGGGATTTTTTAGTTAAACTTAGGGAAATTTGGGGTGAAATTGTGAAACTCGTAGGGGGAAATCCTGAGACTCATCTGGCAACACTGGTCTATATGTATGGTGGTTAGTATGTCTTTTATTTTTAGAAATAAGTATTGTGAAACGTTTTTCAAAAAATGCAAATTTTTTTTTATATACTGACCTGTCTTCACATTCAGTTCGATTAGCAGCTGATACCACCTTCACGTCCGTATTTTGTAGCTTTAATATTTTTCGTGGATGCCTTTCAAATACATATCGTCGATTGGGACAATCTCTTTCTATTCGATTTGCTAAAAATATGATAACCTTTCATCAAACTTCTGTATTTGCTTAAAAAAATCGTAAAATTCAAGAATTTTTTTTATCCAATCCCTGCTCGCAAAATTTACAAGCGTTTCATCAGAAAACTTAGATTGTTCATGTTCCGCGTCCTTAGAGATCCTCTAGGCAAAGTTGTGATAACTTTACTCTAATTTTGATTTGTGTAATATAAAGTGGGATATCTAACCGGAATCGGAAATTCTAAAATATGCGTAACGCGTAACGCGTCTTATATCGATAATCACAGGTGACGCGGGAAATTGTAAATATGTATATATTATACAAACAACTCAGTGATTATATCGCAAAATGGTAAACACACAAAAATGACAACTGATAATAAAATAAACATATATGAAAATTCAAAGTTGGTATTATAACACAACTCTGCCTAGAGGAACTCTACGCGTGCTGACATGAAAGCAGCCAAATTCAGAAAATATTGCATAGAAAAAAGGGTTTCATTCAGAGGAAAAAAAACCTATCTTAAACAGAAAGTGCACACTACCAAAAAGTGGTGTTCGCAATATATCGAAAGCATTGTTGTGGAAAACCTGATTGGAGTTTTTTGAAAATAGCGCGAATCTGTGTGAATGTATTGTCGTGTTTATTTGATTTTATTGTGTTAATCAGATTATATAGAAATTTAAATTTAAAATAAGCCCAAGATATTTCAAAGAATATTTATTATTTTAAAAATTATTGATATTTTCATAAAAAATTTGACTGAGAAGAAGACATTGAAAGGGGTAGTTTTAGAACTAGGTTGTGATAGACATTGAAGAAATGAAACACATAGGCTAAGTGAATTTAGATTGACAAGGAGATAGAAAGAGACAGATGGGAATCTGCGATAGTTTGAAAGGAATAGAAAAGTGGGGATTAAAATAAGAGATAGGAGCGAATTTTTATTGACAAGATGATAGAAGGGTACAGATGAGAATAGGCGTGAGATAGATAGAAATAGAGAAGTAGGGATTGAAAGAGATAGGAACGAAATGAATTTGACAAGGAAATAGAAAGGGATAGAGAAGAATAGGCGGGAGATATGAAGGAATAGAGAAGTGGGGATTGAAGGAGGTGATAAGAGCGATTTTGAGTAAAAAGAAGATAGAAAAAGAGATAAGCTGTAATAGGCGAGAGATAAATAGAGATAAAGAAATGCGGATTCAAAGATATAGATAAACGGCGATAGGCAAGAGATTGAAAGAGGTAGAGAAGTAGGGATTGAAAGAGATGGGCGCGGATGCACACAAGCAAGAGATAAAAAGGAATAGAAAAGAGGACATTTAAAAAGACAGGCATGGATGTGGATTATAATATAGAGATAGAAAGAGATAGGTAATCTTTATTCCTTTCTATCTTAGGAATAGAAAGACGTATAATATAAAGCGATAGAATTTCTATCTTTTAACTTGCAGGAGGGAAATAAAGTTCTCAATCTGTACATATATGTATATTAGTTGTTTTATGATATTATTCGACAGAGTAGATGCAAAATAGATTTTCCATAATAAGAACCAATATATTATTAGAGAGTGCTGGGAACTTTATTTCTAAAACCTATCTTCGGACCTGAAGGAATTAAGGCATTTATGCATTTCAGTGTACTATCATTATGCACGCTGATGACGTCACAGGTGTGCGTAAAGTATGCACATTATGCACACGGGAGACAATTTTATAGATATTCTTCGCAAATCGGTGAATACAATGACAAGAAGAGTGAGGTAAGCAATTAACTTGAGGTAAATTAAATGATTAATCAAAGTAATTTTATAATTACATTCAACTGGAAGGACTCTAATAATATAACAATTACCTGGTTTACGCACTTGTATCGTAAATTACGCGTACTATAACGATATTGTTGTATAATTTTAAGTGATTTTAAACATTATTTATATATTGTTTTCAAAATCACAGTTTTCTATTTCTAAATGTTGTAGAAATTTTCTATGTGTGTTTAGAATCCTCTGCATCTTTTTAGCAAAAGAATCATATAGTTGCTAGTTTTTATAAAATCAACTCGTAATCTATAGACGAATTAAGCATTCTTTCCAAATAATAATAGATGATATTAATTTATCTGATTACATTCGAAGTTATGGAAGTTGTAGAACCTATATGTACCGATTTACTACTATTCGTGTTGTATAAGAAGATAATTTAAAATACTTTACTTATATAAATGATTAACTAGATAAATTTTCAACTCACATGTCAAACACACTTCAGTGAAATGAATGCTGTTAGGCACCATCATCAAATTTCCACTACCCTCGGGCTGAGCTTGTTCTCTAGTAAGATAACAAGTACTATCCTCATATTCCGCTGCTCCACTATATGAAGCTATTCTACTTCCTGGTTGAAAATCAAAACTTGTGCAAGCTCGCACCAAATTGTTTGTTGCTGTTCTATCTCTCAAACACAGTTCTTGACATTTTTCTAAAACTCGGAAGGGAGGTGCCGAGTCTCGTACCTAAACCGCAAAGGTTTCAATCAATTCATGTAGTTCATGACTTTTAAATTTCATTTTAAAGGAAAATTTCTTAAACTTTTACTGAAATCATCTACATAATTCAATCGGTGATGTACTTTCTAAAACGCAAAGAGTTAAACATGATGAACAAAATCTAAGAGCTTTTCTATCTTAATAAACGCATTAATAAAATTTAATAAATTTATATTCTATACTTTTTTCAACATCTATTAGGGGAATGTCGTCAAAGTTGGACATAGTTTTTGACTCTTGTCAATATCTTTTGTTTAAAAAATAATTTCAGTAGGTACTTCAATACAGCACAAAAGTGAGATTAAAATATTATAAATTTTGTGACCTAGAAGAAAATTACTTCGACTGAAAGAAAAATAAGAATATTAAAAAATAAAAAAAAAAAAAGGTGGTCAAGTTTGGCGCATCTACTCAAGGTTGGACCACCTCCAAAAACTAATTTAAAAAATTCTTCTAAAAAATTTGTCTTTCCCCAATAATTCAAGGTAACTGTCCAGTTATATAATGTTATTTTTGTTATTATGTTACAACATTTTCGTTAAAAAAAAAATTTGGGTGGTCCAACCTGGACGAGGAAATTGGCCCAACCTTAACAACATGCATTATGGGGTTATTCTACTTTATAAGCTGAAGAAAAGAGCTATTTTTGAACATTTTTTTTGAGTATATCATGAACGATATGGAAATAAATATTTTTAGGTATGATAAAACATGTATTAAACTACATATGTCTAAAGTCTAAAGCGTGCTTATGATTTGTCAACTGTAATGCTATGTAGTTTAAAAACTACGCGTTTTACAACATTGTCGTATGGGAATTTCGACATAGTTTTTGCTCGACTTAGTATTTGTAGTTTCAATTAATGATAGAGGTCGCGATACACCCTGTATAACTTTTCAAAAATTCAAAAAAATAAAGATAATTAAAACTGATGTGCACTGATGAGAATGTGCTCACAAGGCACCCCTAGTTTTTTATTAACTTTATTCAATGTTTATATTAAAAATAATGATTGTGCATAGGCTTCTGAAAATCAAAAAGGTAAACGGTACCAGGGATATCTCGGTAACGGCTAGCTGAAAAAAAAAACCAAAGTGGGTTTGCTTCAGTATTACTAAAACTAGGTCTGTTGCCTATAATAATTAATATTTATGAAAAAATAACAAAATGGCGAACAAAAATTTAAAAAAAAGATGAATTTTTTTCACTGTTTTCTTGTTTAAAAAATTAGTAAAAATGTTATTTTTTAATATATTATAGGCAACAGACCTAGTTCAATATGTGTAGAATGTGTGGTTTAAATTTTATAGGGATCGGTCGAATAGTTTTCATAAAATCCTTGGTACCGTTTTAAAAACGCTGTTTTGAGAAAAACGCGTTTAAAACAATAACAATGCAATAAAATAAATAAAAAACAATTTTTTACGTATTTTAAGACATGTTTTATCAAACCCAAAAATATTTATATCTATATCTTTCTTGACATACTCAAAAAGAAAGTTGAAAAATAGCTCTCTTTTTTAAGCGTATAAAGTAGAATAACCCTTTATTACCACATTGTGACATGCCGCAGCCAAATGAGTTATATAAAAGAAAGTAATACCCATAGCACGTTGTTCATTATAAAGTACATGACACAAAAAAATGCTTAATTTGACAAGAGTACCGCATGCTTTGGATTTAAGTTACTGAAAACAGAGGGAAGGCTTCGTTGAAAATTTCTGTACCGTATTTCGAGTTTAGACTAGTGATCAAATGATGAATAACGATATCAAATTCGAAAATCTCTATCGATAACTGCGCGACGGAAAAAGGAGACTCGACTTTCGACGTTTTTCACCATCATCTTTTTATAATAGGATAAATTGACTTACTACTTCTTCATCAAATCCTTGTAGTTGTTGATCAGGTAACCTCTCGTAGACCACTCTTCCTAATCCACTGTTGCACGTAGTCTGAGCTAAACAGTAGTATTGTCATCATAATCAATTGTACAATCTTAAATGTTACATAATTACAGATTTTTTTATTTCTTTCTAATCTCTTAACATTTGATTTTATTCTTTTTTTAAAGCATTTCATTTAAAATTCTTTATTTATAAACACTTTTCACTTCAATTACTTCAAGCCGAAGATTTCACTCTTATTAAGGAGTTGTGTTTTTCACATTCCAAAATTTTGAAATTATATACATGGGAGATTTCATCTCAAGTGAACACACTTTTGAAACCGATGTTATCCGATCGAGCTCAAACTTGCACAAAGTTTAGTTCTATGGATTAGTAGTTACCACACCAAATTTGAAAGAGATTAGTCAAAAACTTGCCGAGTTGGAGAGGGTGGAATTTTGACATTTTGATCAAACAGCCCGTTTCGGATCCATGCAACTAATAACCTATGGCATTTAGAAAATTTTGTCAAACACATTTTCGACAGATTTTTCTGCAATCTTTAAACAAA
>UCOK01015821.1:15973-32240 GCA_900474325.1 Synergus umbraculus
AAAAAATATATAAATATTTTTTAATTCAAAATTTGACCGATTGTTTTGAAAATTAAAAATATTTTTGACTTTTTCTCAAAAAGGGACGTTTTTTTTTTGTTTTTTTTTTTTAGCTCAAAAGAAAGCACAGATATTTTCCTTTCAGACCCTTGTAGTCCAAAAGTGGGCTGAGACTTGTTTATCTATCAAAATTAACGTCGACTATCTCGAAACACCCATGACGCTAGCTTTCGAACGTTGTTAGGTGGAGTCCATGTCAAGTGATTACAAAACTTTTCGTGCTTGAATGGGATTTACGTGTAATTCGGTGTAATAAGTCCTTTAGTAGTCTAGAAAAACCATAATAAATTTTTTTGAAAAATTCCAAAAAATGGCGATGATATGGGACTTTGAAATTTTGTTAACCTTTTGTCTGGAAACATCATATCTTTGGTTCTAATTAACCGATTTAGCTTTTTAAGGTCTCCAATTTTTTTAATAAAACGTAATTTCATATAAAAAAATTCAAAACGAAAAAAAATTTTGTTGATTTCTTTCTGTAAACTCAAAAAACAAAAATCGCTTTTTTAAAAAACGCAATTTTTTATTTTTTTTTATTCTGTTGATAAATAAAGGTCTACATGGACTTTACAAGTTCTGTAAATTTCATCGTGGGCAAGTTGGTAGTTTATTTTTGTTTTTTGAGTTTACAGAAGGAAATTAACAAAATTTTTTTTTGTTTTGAATTTTTTTATATGAAATTACGTTTTATTATTAGGTGCACAACTTTGCTTCCGCCGATTTTTTTCGAAAATTTGAGGCTTTATTCTGAAAAAGTGATTACCTGTTTATCATTCAAAGTACTGTCCGTCACTAGCCACTACTTTTTGCCATCTTTCGGGCAATTGTCGGATACCATCTCGAAAAAACGATGCGTCTTTTGAGGCGATCCACAAATCGATCCATTCTTTGACTTCTTCATAAGAATGGAAATGTTGCTCAGCTAGGCCATGTGCCATCGATCGGAACAAATGGTAGTCGGAAGGAGCAATGTCTGGAGAGTACCCATTTTAGGGTTTCCAAATATGTCTTGACGGGTTTTGCGACATGAGGCCGAGCATTGTCATTTTGCAGGATAACTTTATCGTGTCTCTTTTGATACTGTGGCCGTTTCTCCTTCAATGCTCGACTCAAACGCATCAATTGTGTTCGATACCGATCCCCTGTAATAGTTTCACTCGGTTTCAACAGCTCATAATTCACCACACCGAGCTGGTCCCACCAAATGCAGAGCATAATCTTGGCACCGTGAATATTCGGTCTGGGCGTAGATGTGGAGGCATGTCCGGGCATTCCCCATGATTTTCAGCATTTGGGATTATCGTAGTGGACCCATTTTTCGTCGCCGGTTACAATGCGATGTAAAAAACCCTTCCGATTCTGTCTTTGAAGCAGCTGTTCACAAGCAAAGAAACGGCGTTCAACGTCTCTTGGCTTCAATTCATAAGGAACCCAATTTCCTTGCTTCTGAATCATTCCCATGGCTTTGAGGCGTTTCGAAATTGCTTTTTGAGTGACTCCCAATGATTCTGCTAATTCTTCTTGCGTTTGGCACGAGTTTTCAGCAAGTAATGCCTCCAGTTCGGAATCTTCGAAAATTTTTTCACTTCCGCCGCCATGCCGGTCCTCGACATCAAAATCACCGTTTTTAAAGCGTTGAAACCACTCACGACACGTTCTTTCACTAAGAGCAGCGTCACCGTAAGCACTTGAGAGCATTCGATGAGCCTCAGCCGCAGTTTTCTTCAAATGAAAGCAGAAAATCAACACTTCCCGCAAATGACGAGAATTTGTCTCGAAAACTGACATCTACGATCGAGAATACACTTCTGATGCAAACACAAATTCACTAATGTGGTGATGTGGTTATGTTGACAGATGTCCAAGTTTACTGTATGAAATTTTTGACCTTCCAATTTCAACCGGCACTTACCGCTGCAGTCATCTATCGAAAAACGGCGGAAGCAAAGTTGTACACCTAATAAAAAAATTTGAGACCTTGAAAAGCTAAATCGGTTAATTAGAACCAAAGATATGATGTTTCCAGACAAAAGGTTAACAAAATTTCAAAGTCCCATATCATCGCCATTTTTTGGAATTTTTCAAAAATATTTATTATGGTTTTTCTAGACTACTAAAGGACTTATTACACCGAATTACACGCAAATCCCATTCAAGCACGAAAAGTTTTGTGATCACTTGACATGGACTTCACCTAACAACGTTCGAGAGCTAGCGTTATGGGTGTTTCGAGATACTCGATGTTAATTTTGATAGATAAACAAGTCTCAGCCCACTTTTGGACCACAAGGGTCTGAAAGGAAAATATCTGTGCTTTCTTTTGAGCTAAAAAAAAAAACAAAAAAAAAACGTCCCTTTTTGAGAAAAAGTCAAAAATATTTTTAATTTTCAAAACAATCGGTCAAATTTTGAATTAAAAAATATTTATATATTTTTTGTGTAAAGATTGCAGAAAAATCTGTCGAAAATGTATTTGACAAAATTTTCTAAATGCCATAGGTTATTAGTTGCATGGATCCGAAACGGGCTGTTTGATCAAAATGTCAAAATTCCACCCTCTCCAACTCGGCAAGTTTTTGACCAATCTCTTTCAAATTTGGTGTGGTAACTACTAATCCATAGAACTAAACTTTGTGCAACTTTGAGCCCGATCGGATGACATCGGTTTCAAAAATGTGTTCACTTGATATGAAATCCCCCACATATATATATATCGCCATTTTCGAATGAGAATTTAAAATTAAATTAATTAGAAAAATAAATTATATATATTAATTATTTTATTATATATTAATAAAATTAAATTTAAAATTATAATATCATTAATTCATTTCGAATAATATTCTAGTTCCTTATCAACATTTTAACTTTGACAATTGATTACAACGAGGCTGAAATAGAATATTTTACTAATATTTGCCTACTATATATTTTTTTTCAAAAGAATTTTTAAAGTTCAAGTTTGCGTGGATTTCTATTGAGTCCTACAAAAAAGAGTTCAAATTTTAAAAATTTTATGTGGAAAATTCTAAGGTAAATAAATAAAACAAAAAGAGCAAAGTCTTAGTTATAATATTTCAAAAGTTATGATTCTTCAAAGTGGACTATTTTGTACGATAGTGATTCCAGAGGAGGAAATGAAGTAAAACAATTTTCAAAAACTCCTTTTTTTGCATTTATTGTTTTTTTTACTAAATTAAAAAAAATTAGATTTTTTAAATACCTCGCTTTCTGTTGATCTTATTTCGATGAAAGGTGAAGGAAAGAAATTGAAGTAAACTAAATTTTGTGTAAAAAGAAAAAAGGAGAATGTCCTACCTCTAATAGCTCTAATGGCCTAAGAAAGTGTATCTTTCTGGTTTATAATCAACTGACAGTGCACCATACGGGGAAAGTACAGCTATATTTGAATGTTTTAATGTAAATTAAGTTCACTTAATTTTCATTAAATTAATTAGCATTTAGAAAAATGCAAAGAAAAAGGAGTTTTTGAGAGATAATAAATCTCGACCGATTTCAGAGATATGCAATAATGCAAATTAGCTAACGCATTCTTAACATTCGCACTAATTAGACGCTAAACCCTCTACTAAATAATCTTAGCTATATCATAATGTTTAATTTATAAACGTTAAAATGTTATAATTCGAGAGTGAAAGGATTGCCATGGAATGGATTGCCTGCCCAATTTTAAGTGAAGTCGGTCTTAAGGGGTTACACCACCCTGACGCTCGGAAAAATAGGTATGAAAATAAAAATTTGTTTGAACGCAGTTATTAAGTATATAAAATAATTGTTATTTTGCACATTTACATAGTATTTGTATGAATAATTTGAAATAATAGCGAATAAAAAAAAATTAAAAAATGACGGAGATATTTAAAAATTCATAACTTATTAACGCAGCATCCAATCAAAAAAATCCTACGTCACACGATAGCTAATATTACAAAGAATACTTGTTGTAAATTTGAACAAAATCGGTTGAGTGCATCTTGAGATATCGTGTACACCAGTTTAAAAAAAAAGTAGTTTCGTGGAAAACGCATATCTTCGTAACTTAAAAATTTTTTTTATTCGCTATTATTTCAAATTATTCATAAAACTACTATGTAAATGTGCAAAATAACAATTATTTTATATACTTAATAACTACGTCCAAAAAAATTTTTATTTTCATACCTATTTCTTCAAGTGTCAGGGTGGTGTACTGTTTGTGGGTTCTAACGAAATCTTAGACTTACCGTCAGCGAGCATCTTCAGAATCGTGAGAACAGTGATAGCGTGAACCATATTGAATGTACAAAAATTATTTCTCATCTTGACATTTGTATTCACGATTTACTAACAAGTGATCATGACACTCGTAAAAATCTGAAATCCAAACAATTGTCTTATATTTAGTACTGTTTATTATTATAGTCTCTGTAAAACTTTGTAATGCTGACATTATCAATATTTTTTTAAAACGGTTTATTTAAACGTTTTTCTAAGTGAGCATAATATTTGCAGATCAATTTTAAAAAATGTCTAGGCCTTTGTTAATTCCACCAGAAATCTCAAAACAGATAGGTACAAGGATTTTACCAAGTATATTCAATACACTCGGCCCCTCAATTAAGAAGCACCGATTTTTGGTGTTCTTAGAAATTGCGTCAATTGCATACTTATTTGGTCAAGGGACCGGGAATTGATGTTTCGAGAGACAGGCTCAGTGAGAGAGAGGTGTCTCTCCTTGCGCCGTAAAATGGACTTTTGACTGCGTGCGTAGATGATTCCAATGTTTTGAAAGAAGACATGTTTTAAGCAAATGAAATTTATTGAAAAAATAATTTTAAATTAATTAAACAATGTTAATAAATATTCTACTAGACAAATAGTAATAATCTTTAATAAAAAATAAATTTTCGACAAAAAAAATTACTCAAATTCGTTTTGTTTGAAAAACTGAAAATTAATTGGCTAATCTTAATAAATATTCTACTACACCAAAGCAGTAATAATTTTTATTAAAAAAAAATTTTTTCGAAAAAAAATAATTATTATTATGGGTAGTTTTCAAGGCAAGAAATTATAAACAATGTTCAAAATAACCTATAGCCCTATAGGTCAGAATTCTCTATCGATTTACAATTTTTCTTTTTTTTTAAATTCAGCATTAAATTTTCAAGAAACCTGTCGAGGCCGAGTTTTTAATTTTTATTTGTTAAAATTTTTATAGAGCTGCAAATAGCGAAAAAAAATGTTGATTTTTAACATTCTTCTTTTTAATCCTCTATAAAAAATTTTCTGAGTGTCATCAGGCCTCAGGCTTATTGCAGAAGGGTAGGTGAAAGAAAAAAAATTCATTGACAGGTTAAGCTATTTGTTATAAACAATTATTTGCAACAAATAGCCAGTATATGATGGATTATATGTTTTTATGAAGTGTATTTATGCATTCAAATCGGTCGTTCAGAGCAACGAGGTGAAATGTGATCATAAAAATGTGGTGTGCGATATCATTTGTTAACTTTATCAACAAATAATATAAACAAATTAATGATTTGAACAATTTTAGGCAGAAACAAACCGAGTAGACAGATTAAAAATAGCATACATATGCCGCTTTTTTAAATTTTACATTTAATGTTTTATAATTAACTTTTCTTTTTCAGCTGAAATTTTTATGCATGTGTAGTTAATATTTAAATACTAAATCATATTTTTTGAAGACTACACTCGAGATATATTCGAATTGTTTATATTGTGCTTGCACATCGTTCTACGCAAATAATTCCTATATTTTCATAAAATATCAAAACTGCACGTGGAAAGAGTAGAGTTTTCGTCAAAGTTCCACGGTTGTCCACAGGAGGGTGAGGGAGGGGGGCATAAAAGTGGTGAAAAATTGTACACGTGCTTTATGGATGGCCCCCTTGTTTTTTATTTCAAATGACAAGAGAAATTTATTTATTTAAGATATTCTATTGACTGAATAGTTCAGATTTCAAGATAAAAGTGAAGATTATTCTATTCTTTTGAATGCGCGATTTTTCCTTCTATTTAAAATGTCATTATAAGAATAGGATATTTCCGGAACTATAATTAATCTCTATTTCCATAGCGATAGACGCATAGTTTCATATTCCCCAAAAAAGAACGCGTTTTCAATATATTTAATTACTTCCAATTGTACCGGTATATACAACATCTCACAGAGATGTTTTGTATTCAGCAAATCTCTTGAAATCTTTTGAATGTTTTTCAAGTCCTTTTTAAATAAACTTGAAAATCCCGTCAAATCCCTAGTAATTAAATATGATACATGAATTCTTAGAAATCTTGTAAAATCTCTTGAAAATCCTTAAACTCTTCTCTTAAAACTTCTGTACAATTTAAGGCTAAAATGTCCACTTGAAATTTGCGGCAAAGAATCTAAAAAATTCGTGCGCATCAAGAAAGGATTTTTTTTATTACATGTAATTCTTTCGTAATGAATGTAAAAAATAACTAGGTATACAAAGATATTGTCATATTATTTTTTATCACATTATCTATTAAATCAAAAATAATTGGAAAAAAATTTAAGTACCATGATTACAACGAAAAATAGCAGAGCGGCGGCGAATGCGGCGCGGCGGCTAATGTGGCGCGTTCGAGTTTTAATAGAATATTAAGGGGGTCGTCTCATGTGCCAGGCGTTTTTCTTACACTTTTTTATGAATTTTTTGAGACGATTAATATAAGCCAAATTGTCTTATTTTTTTTGGTATATTTACGAACTATTTACGAAATATAGATATCACAATAATTCTGATTCACACTGAAACTATATAGATGTCCTAAGTATACCATAAAAATTTTAGCCCAGTCGGTCAATTAGTTTTTGAGATATCATGTTGACCGTTGTGAAAAATGACGTTTTGAGAAAAACGCGTTTGAAAGTTTGGGAATGAATGAAATAAAAATCTTTTCCACTTCTTAACGATTCCGAATTGCCAAAAATCCTTTTACACTCACATTCTAGATGTGTTTAGGAAGCGATTTGTGCAAAAAAAATCGATTTTTTTATCCCATCACATGTGACGACGACCCTTTTAACGCATTTTATGCTTGTGAATATTGTTTCATTAGATGTAATATATATATGTTTTCAACGTTCCATTATTAAAGAAATTAGGATAATTAAATTAATTGTCTGATTTTAATGATGAAAAGTTAGTTTTGGTTCTTTCGCTTGTATTGTTAGATTAATTAAAAGCAAGTGAAAAATTACAGAAGTGTTGCCTAAAATTATACAAATTTTTTGGAAATATATTGTTCTCAGTTTATTGAATGCTTTAAAGTTTAACATTTTGAGTAAAATTAAGGGGTTAGTACCAAAGAAAATTTTTGAAAAATTGATTTTCTAAAAAGTACAAATTCTTATAATAAATATATGTAGAATTGTTGGATTAACCGTTATTTTGGTCATAAATATCGAGAACAGATCGACAATCGCAAAACAACGTAAGCATCTCGAACGCGCCGAACATGCATTTGGCGCGCGTTTGAGGCAAATGACCTTGAAAATTGTACTCAAGGTCAAAATTGATGGTACAGTTCAATGGCTCTCTCAATCTTAGTCAACTTTTGTTTAAACCATTTTTTCGTAAATAAAGTATTTTAGAAGATACTTATAGATTAAAATAGATCACCCTGTATTTTAGAACAAAAACCTTAAATGCGTTTTTCTCCAAACAACGTTTTTCGACCTGGCGTGCATGATTCAGAATAAACTATTGGACCGATCGGGCTGAAATTTGGATATGTTATTCCACATATATCTCTTCATCGCATGAACCAGAATCATAATTATTGATTAATATTTAATCCTTTTGTAAAACAATTTACGGTTAAAAAAAGGTGAAAAATTTTCAATTCGGCCATTTTGTATTTTTTTTTTCGAATTTCAATTATTTTGGTTCTTGTGATAGCGACATATGTGTAGAATAACATACCAAATTTCAGCCAGAACGGTCCAATAGTTTTCTCGGAATCATGCACGCCAGTTTTAAAATGAGTAACTTCCGGCAGCCATACCAACCAGATTTATTATTAAAAAAAAAAAAATTTTTGTAATAGTGTTTTATATCTATATTAAATACTATTCACATGCGGTTAATATGGCGCATTAATTGGTGGTTCATTCTGTACTGTTAACAAAAAATTTTTTCCTTGACATTACAACAGGTATAACCCTCAAATTATTGTGAGACATTCTGAACTGTTAAAAAAACATTTTTTCTTGAAATTTCGGCAGACATAATTCCTCAAATATGTTAATAATATTAACTAGCTGTCAAGTTGTATCAACTTTTGTACTCATTCAATGAGCACTTTGCTTCTTCATAGAGGAAGCATTAAGTATTCTTTACATCAGCATTAAATTTTGATTACTTGAGAAGTTATATTCAAAAAATTCATTTTCGAAAATTACAATAAAGCATAACTTTCTTATTTTTTTATAAAATGCATTAATCTTTTAGGTGAATCGATTCGTCTAGACACAAGGAATCTTCATTTTCTTTACATCAGCTTTAAATTTTAATTATTTCAGAAATTATAGTCGAAAAATTACTTTTATAAAAATACAATTAACTATAACTTTCTTATTTCTCAATTAAATGCATTTATCATACAGGTCACTCGATTCGTCTCGACATAAAGAATATTCATTTTCCTTACGTCAACTCAAAATTTTGATTATTTGAAAACATAGAGCGAAAAATTAACTTTCAAAATTATAAATAAACATAACTTCCTTATTTTTTAATGAAATGCATTAATCATATAGGTCAAACGATTCGTCTCGATGAAAGGAATTTTCATTTTCCTTACATCAGCTTTAAATTTTCAATATTTGAGAAGTTATATTGGAAAAATGAATTTTACGAAAATTATAAAAGTATATAAAACTTGTAAAATTAAATATTTTGTTAAACCCTTGTAAGAAATTCAACTAGGTATATAGTGGAATAACTATGCAAAATTTCATCAATTTATCTCTGCGCGTTTTCAAGAAATTGCTGGATCGTGACACACATACACACACACACATACACACATCCGGACATTTTTTCGGATCATCATATTAGATATATTGCCCTTGAAATATCTTCAAAAAAACCTTTTTTAGGAAACTGGATTTTGTCACCACTACAAAGCTTCCTCTATGAGGAAGCTAAAATAAATATATTTATTGTATTTTTATTAAATTTTACTAATTTTTCTTCATAATTTGTTTTTTTATTCAATAATTACACATTTAAATCGAAACGCGCCATACTACTAAACAAAGTAGGATAACTTGGCGCAGGTGCAATTTTTGGAAAAAAAACGTTAATTAACTGTTTTAATAAACTTTAATTAAATTATCTATATGCATAAAGCATTGGTGAGATATTGGCCTAAACAAAATATATTTTACTACAATATTTCACTTTATATTGGAATTTTAATCGCGTATTTTCCTTTATGTGCGCCGCATTCGCTGCCGCTCCCCTACTTATCCTATTGAAAAATGTCCAAAGAAGAACTTATAGATCTTTTTAAAACCATTAATTATATTTTCTATCATTTTCTCTGCATCTCGGTCAATTTTTTTGAAAGATAACGTGCTAACAAACTAAAATATACAGAGAGACAGACAAACACATTCGTAAAAACACGTTTTTCGGATTCAGAGGGTCACAACACATGGACATTTGACAAAAAATGGGGAAGGAGTCAAATCTGACACAAATATAATACATGCCCTCTGATGAGAATTTAAAAATTCAAAATATTTTTTGTTTCTATCGAATTAGTCGTCTGAAAATATTTTTTGGACAGATTTTTTTGCATTTGAAAGGTCAAAATTTTTTCGCGAACTAATATCAGTTTAGTCAAAATTCAAAAGAAAAATCAATTTTTCATAAAATTTTTGGCAATTAAATATGTCATTATTATAATAAGTTAACCGTTTTCTATCAAATTGATTTAGAGAAGAGTTCAAGAAAATACATATTTCTATTTTTAATTTAATGCTTATTAGAAAAAAATATAAATATTTTTTTGAACTCTTGGAAACGAGACACTTTCGCACACTATTTCGATTAACTAATAAGATGAATGCATTTCATTGAAAAATGCGAAAGTTGTAGATATATACTTGTAATTTTCAAAAATTAATTTTTCGACTATAATTTGTCAAACAATCAAAATTTAAAGCTGATGTAAGGAAAATAAAGACAAATACAATTAATTGAAAGAAAGGAAGTTATGGTTGTTTATAATTTTGAAAAATTAATTTTTCAACTGTAACTTTTCAAATTATCACATTTTAAAGCTGACGTAAAGAAAATAAAAATGTCTTGTGTTGATATGAATCAGATGACCTAATATATATAATTACTAATTAACCCTATACCATAATTCAATTTCACTTTCTGAAAGTGAACCCTAGTCGGTCAAGTGCCTTTATTTTTCATTGCATTGTGAAGGGACAATTATAAATGACGTGCGTAATAGGGTAATGAAAGCTCCAGAGGCATTTATACCTATAAATTTTGTGGATGTGAGTAAATTTCATTTTTATGTTTAAAATCAATGCAAAGCGTCGTGTAAGTTATAAATATTTATTATTCATAAAATTTCTTGCTGCATTTAATAGACCATTATTATATTATTGTAATAACTGCATTATATAGTCACTGATGGAATAATGTAATAGTAATAAGGAGGTATAAATGTAAGAGTAGTTTTAGGTGCCTTAAAGTACACGAATATGTCTCGAATTCCAAGATAAATATTAAGGAAAATAATTAAAGTTGTTGTAATACCTTGACGCTAACTGCTCAACATGATTCCATTATTTTTGCACACGGGATATGAGGGAAGTTCATCAATCGTTATAACACACTTGTTGCAATTGCACTATTCAAATAGAAAAAAAAAAAATAATAAGTTGAACATATGGCATATCAAAGCACACTGTTAATTAAGTTACATGTTTTGTGTTACGTTTGCCCGGTAATATTGAGTTAGTGTAAAAACACAGAATTTTGGATGGTAAATTGTCTCGTCCACGCTGTGTGTCACTTTGTACCTGACTAATCTAATTTCTGACTGCCGCGGAATGAGAAAAAAAAGGTTCGGACTTTACGGTGGGGTGTGAGCTATGCGTGACACAGCCTTTGTATGTCCCCTCAATGGCTCAATGCGGTCTTATGAATTTGCGTAAAACACAGCGTTAAACTTCGCGCTTCAGTAATACGTACGTATACATTCATTAGTTATTTGGAATGGACACGACCCGAGATGCATATTACAACATTATTACTATATTGAATTACAAATATTTGTGGAAAGACCCATCAATTTCTAGTGCTACATTTTGATGCAAAAATTTTAAGTAGTTCGGTTGCATTGTCTCTTGCGTTTTACGAAACATATATGGCTCATTCTAAATAAAAGGTCACTTTTTGGCTACTAAGAATGTTGAAAAGACAATAATCGATTTTGGGATCAAAACTAATTTTTTTTCTATTTTCTGAGGTGTCAAATGTACGAAAACCATAGTGGTTACGCAGTTGGAGGCAGTTATTTTTAAGGATGAACCGTTTTGTGGAAGAAACTAACAAACTCTAAAAATGTCTGCCTCGGCTTAAAAATACCTTATTTTATTAAAAACCTTATAAATTTTTGTCATTTTTTAACAGTACAGATATCAAATAAGTATAAATATATGTGCAAAATCAAGTTTTATTAACAATTTAGTCCAAAACATTAACCAAAAGGCAGGAAATATGAATTTTTCTTCTCATTTTTATTTGAAAAGAATATTTTTAAAATATTTTATTAGCTTTATATAAATATTATAATAAAAAGATCATTTACTAACTAAAAACTGAAAGTACTAATGGTTAATGACATATCTCTCACTTGTTTAAGAAGAAAACGTGTAAACAGGATCTCGATGGATGTGGGAACAGTAGTGGACATTTCGTAACAATGCATAATTTTTATTTACAATATAAGTTATTTATTCTTAATACAATATCATAGTATATAATAAGTTTAAAATAATAATGTTTTACTTTTATAAAATATTTAAATTATTTTAATAACTTTTCGATTTTCCTGAGAAACTTGTCGATCCACTTATAACTTTCTTTTCAGAGCATTTAACGTGACCATCTCTCAACCAATCAGATCACGAATAAACTGCGGACACTCGGCAGGTCATCTATTTTTTAAGAAAGGATTTATTTTGTGTAGTATAACTGAAGAAAAATTGAATATAGATTACAAATAACATATCGTAAGTGCCTTGGGGACAAGGACAGTAGTGGACATTTTGCCTGCTTTTGGTCGTCCATTCAGTTCTAAATTGATTTTCAACATTCATAAGTTTGAATATTAAGAGATAATACTTCATTTTAATATAATAATCACAAAAGTTGCAAAAAAAATCTGCCATATAATATTTATATACATATATATTAGGGTGGCGCCTATTTACCAAATGCATTGAATATCGGCTCCTGCCCGGGAATCGTTTATTTGTACCATAAAACTTAGAAAGCAGCTGCGAAACCGGATTTAAAAAGCGTTTAACACGTTTCAGTTTGCAAAAAACGCTTTTGTCGAATTTTTTCAAATTTTTCATACTCCTAAGCTGTCCCTTCTTGGTCTATGCTTTTTAGGGACCCCTAATCTATTGAGATCGCTTACGTGGATGATAACAGTGTGCCCAGTAGTGGTTTAGAGGTGAAAAAAAATTGTTGACATCAATAGAGCATTTGATATACAATACGTAAAAAATATATGTTTTTTATATAAAAAAACAGGTAACCTTCATCTTTGATTATGGATTGCGTCATTTTAAATCGAATTTTGACCAGGGCTCGGATATTTGAAAAAGAAGCCTAGGTAACCCGTCACTTCACAACCCTACGTTAAAATAATAGAGCTTCAGAAGACAGAGTTGTACCTAAACGACTTCTAAATGTTTGATCTGTACGAAAGTATACGGAAAATATTGGTAAAAAAATGTTGCATACACAGTAAAAAAAATGTCTAAATTATCGTAGTCTTCTTACACTTAAAATATCTTATTTTTATAAATAAACTACCTCTATTTTCATTAAAAAAATATTTTTAAACTAAGAATAATTTTCTTCAAAATTAGAAATGCTCCACTTCATATAAGAACCTTCTACTTGGCAACCGGTATTTGATGGAAAAAATGACTGGTGAAATGAAGAACTAAGGCAGATGATATCGGATGACAAAAACACATCAATGAGCAATGAGCATCATAGGCAATGAGATTCAAAGACAATCAAAAGAAAATTTGATTATTTTCTGCCTAAAACGGTTCAAACCATGCATTTTTTTATAATAATTGTTTATAAATTTAACAAACAATATCGGATACCACATTTTCGAGTTCACATTTTTGCTCGTTGGTCTAAGCGAGCGATTTCGATGCATAAGTATTACTTAAAAAACATCATAATCCATCATATTGCTTATTTTTTGCTAATATTTGTTTATAACAAATAATTTGACATGTCAAACATTTTTTTTCTTCCGCCAATTCAAACTTGAGTTCCAATGAGAAACATTTTCAGAGTATTAAGAATATAAAAAACTGTGCAGCGCTGTGATTTGTCCGATTCACAGATTTCATGCTTCGCCTTTGTTACCAATTTTGAACAGTGATATCTCGGTAACCAGTGCACTTAGAAACTTCAAAAACAAAGCAAATTGAAGCTCTTGAACTCTACTTTCTCGCAGAAAAGTTTACTTGAGGCTTAAATATTGATGATCCATCAATAAACTCAAAAAAACGCAAAAAAAATTACGTTTTTGTGAATTTTTTTAATGAATAACAGAGCTTTATTGATGTCAACAATTTTTTTTCATCTCTAAACCACTACTGTGCACACTGTTATCATTCACGTAAGCGATCTCAATAGATTAGGGGTCCCTAAAAAGCATAGACCAAGAAGGGACAGCTTAGGAGTATGAAAAATTTGAAAAAATTCGACAAAAGCGTTTTTTGCAAACTAAAACGTGTTAAACGCTTTTTAAATCCGGTTTCGCAGCTGCTTTCTAAGTTTTATGGTACAAATAAACGATTCCCGGGCAGGAGCCGATATTCAATGCATTTGGTAAATAAGCGCCACCCTAATATACATATATATATATGTTTGTGAATCTGCAGTCAAAAATCGGATTTGGATTCAGCAACACTAAAAATATATAGGAATAATAATTTGAATCAATTTGACTATTTTTCAGGATTTAATTTTTATTAAATAGTTGAGAAAAAAATTGAATTAGCGTATTCAAATTTCAAACTGTAGATAACAAAACCGTTTAATTTTTGGTATTCGCTTTTTTTGAAAAAATTTCTTGTTTTGCTTCCTCATAGACGAAGGTTTGTTTTCGATACATTTTCTAATATTTTTAAAATCGTTGAATTAAACTTTCCTCATGTGATAAATGTCTAATACAACATTCTAATCAATTGTCCGGTTGTGTGTGTGTATGTGTGTGTATGGATGTCTCCATTTTTTGTCGCCCTATTAACTTAAAGACGGTTGTAGATAATTTGATGAAATTTGTAGGGTATATTGGCACCACCAATATCTCAAAACATGTATGATTAATGAATTTTATAGAATTTTAAGAAAATTATGATTATTTTTAATTTTGAAAATATTAATGCTTCCTCTATGAGGAAACAAATTTATTTGCAATATTATCATAATGAGGAAGCAAAGCTTCCGTAAGCTAGCTTACGGGAGCCCAGGCAGGTTATTCCCCGTCATTCTGTCGGTACTAGCATACTAGTGCAAATTCGCACTATTATTTCGTAAATCGCATTCGTTAGAGTGGTCATCATGAAAAGCTTTGTACTTCACACGTCGCGAAACAGGCAATTATCGACTCGTGTGATGGTAAAGTAAATAACTATTATGAACGCAAAGTATAACTAACTGAAAGTGAAATACTGTTGGGAATACAATTTTTGTTCTTAATAACTTATTTTAATAATTGAAAATAAACAAACCGAGTTAGGATGTGTTTCCATCCACTGTGCATAATAAGTATATATTTTCATTAACATAATATATTTAGGAATGTGCAAACAGTTTTATTGTTTAGTTATTATTTTGTATTGTTTTACACAAAAACAAAATTATTAAAAAAAAAATCTGCCCGCTTACGCGGGCACATTCTCATGCACACGTCGCGCTTCGCGCTCCGTGTTGCGCGCTTCGCGTCGCTTGCGCCTATTTTTATTTAAATTACTACAAAATGGAATGGAATGCAAACGAAAACTAATTTACTTAAGGTTCTATCGACCTTAAGGAGCACATTCTCATCAGGGCACTCGCGCTTCGCGCTAGATATTTCATTTAAACCTCGCGCTTCGCGCTCGGCTGTTTAACAATATTTTTCATGATTAAAACGAACACTACTCATCCTGTTGAAAAATGGCTCAAGGAGAACTTGTAGATCTTTTTAAGGCCAATAATTATGTTTCTTACCATTTTTTCTGTATCTCGCGTTATTTGGCTGAAAATTTGTATTTTTGATTTTTTAAGGAAATTCAAAAAGTTATTTTGCCTATACTATAGTGTTCAAAAAGAAACATTTTTCATCTTTAGACTTTTTTTCATATCGTGCATTGTTTGGCCTCTAATTCAAGTTTTATTTCATTTTTTTGGATTTTCAAAATATCACAGGTGGAAATTTACAACTGGCTTGGTACCGCGCCAGTACCGCCGGGCGGATGTCGGTACTGGCGCGGTACTGGCATAATACCGCCTGGAAAACGGCTGGGTACTGGCATTCGTCCGAAATGTCACTCGGCTGGGAGTTGTCTGTCGGTACTGGGACGGTACAGGCAATGAAAAAATTTTAAAAAAATGTCTTTAAAACAGTTATTAATTAAGAACATATTTTATCCATTTTGATACGGCTGCCTGCTGCGGTCTCAGATACCAGCCGTCTGCACATTTCGTATAACAGATATTCTAAGTTGGCACTGCCATCTCTGGCACTGCTGCTGCACGAAGAGCCTAGTATAGCTATAGTACTACAGCCCGTGCTACACGATGATTTAATTAGTGATTAAGTATTTCACTGATGAATCAGTGATTTGAGACTTTTCACTGATCAATTC
>UCOK01015825.1:0-21513 GCA_900474325.1 Synergus umbraculus
GAAAATAACATCCTGACATTCCCATCCTTGAGAGTCTTCTGATACCTGACCAGCGGGCACCCCCATGGCCAGCTATCAGACAAAGAGGGTACGCCAGCCCCAAAACCTGGCCTACCCCTGATTCAATCCTGTCTCTCCGTTCAACAGTACCATCCTAGACAATACTCACTCTACGTTTGACCAGCGGGCACCCCCATGGCCAACCTTAGAGATAAAGGTTGTATTGATTTAAGAATCAATCCAACCTGGAGTTTTCCTATCTAAATTCCACCTGGGGAAAAAGCATCAACGAGAAATAAATAGTAAAAGAGATCTCCCTCGTCTTTCTCTCTCTCCGCTCCGTACCGTAAACCGTTTATTAGAGAGAGAGGGATTCAGGAGATAGTATCCGTCTCGACCGCTGGTGATACGTGACTTACGTCATGACGTCACTACATATCTCGCTCGCTCTAATTACAGGTGATGCCGAATTAGACTCACTCACGTACTCTCTCGCACAACACCTGTTCGCTCTCACACACACACGTCGTACACCGTCACAATACACATAATGTCTCCGCTAAAATATAAGAAAAATTCATATTCTTGTTAAATTCATTATTCTCATTTGCAATCATCCAAATTCAAATCACTCATTTAGATATAATTAGATTTGTAAATTGTAGGGAGAATATAAACTCAGTTTAATTTTGTTAAATATAAAAATATGGTTAAACTTATTTCTTGCCCTTAAAGACGACCCTGGCTCGACTGAAGCGTTCGGTAGGGCAAAGACAATAATTGCGTGACTCCGGATAGAGGGAGTCCCCCGAAACTATAAACGTTGCATGGTGTCCAATAAGGGGCACCAAAAACACCAACGTCACAACTTAGTTGCTGATAAATAATTTAGAGATGCTTTCGTATGTTTAATTATTAATTAAATATTTCACTGCAGTCCCGTTACTTAAGTTTTTCTAGCATTAATTTATAATAATTATAACGTTGTTATTTTGTATGGAGGGGGTTGGAGCCTCCCTTTTTGCCCTACCGGACGCTTCAGTCGAACCAGGGTTGATTTTAAGGGCAAAATAAATAACAAGGATTTTTAATTGACAAAAATAACAAAGTGATATATTCTTCCTATAAGATTACAATTCTAACTACGAACTAAGTGTGAGTGTAACGGTGTAGTTTGTTTATAGTGTGTGTGGGGAATGAATACATATTAAATGTAGGTGTGTGTGTGTAGTCGCGGTTACAATATGTTGTATGCATGTGTGACTCTATATTTATGGGAGAGAGAACGGTTGTAATTGAGAGGTACGCGTACGGTGCGTATGGTTGTGTGTGAGAGAGAGAGAATGCGTTGCTATAGTGAGGTATGCGTATGGTTGCGTGTGAGAGAAAAGCGAGTGAGTGTGCATATCAGCGGTGTAATCTTACGTCGGTACTTGCGGAATATTAAGCGATGTAAGCGGTGTTACGCATGCGCGTAGTCATCGGTAGAACGAGGCGAGCATCTCCTCCTGAGCCCGTCTCCCTCTCTAGGCAGTATACGGTACGAAGTGAGAGAGAGAGGTGAGGGAGGTGTAATAATCGTCTATCTAGATGGTTGCAGGGCAAATCAGGTTTCCGCGGTCTGTCGGTTGGTCAGGTAACATCCCCAGGTCAGTTCAGGATTTACGGCTATGGTTGCGCCCTCTAGTCGTGAATCCTTTTGCCAGGTGCACGGCTGTAGTTGTGCCTTCCAGTCGTACACCTGGTGAACTCTGTTCAAGGAAGATATTCGTCGCTTACGTATTGTCTCCAGGTCAGTCCAGGATTCACGGCTATGGTTGCGCCCTCTAGTCGTGGATCCCTTTGACAGGTGTACGGCTGTAGTTGCACCTTCCAGTCACACACCTGGTGGATTTCACCTGGAGAGTTTGTCTAGGTCGGTCTTGCCCCAGATTAGCTCAGGATTCACTGCTATGGTTGCGACCTCTAGTTGTGAATCCTTTTGCCAGGTGCACGGCTGTAGTTGCGCCTTCCAGTCGTACACCTGGTGAATTCAACCTGAAGAAGATGTCCAAGTCGATCCCGTTCGCTCTGCTACGGTTGCTCCCACTAGCAGAAAGAACAGTCAGTTCCCCGACTGTAGGCTATGCTACTCCCCGACGAACTGAGTCGAAAAGTATCAGAGCACTTCCTTTTATGCCTTGGAGTTGCGTAACTAGCGGTCGGTGAGTTAAGGTGCAGTCCCATGTCAGCAGAAAACGCAAAGCAGAAAGCAGAAAATTATTAGAGTGAAAGAGAGAGAAAATCTTCCTGTCTCTTTCACTCTTATGATTTTCTGCATTCTGCTTTGCGTTTTCTGCTACCATAGGATGGCACCCTTAGTGGGGATAGCAGAGCTCTTAGTCGGCCATTTTGTACGGAGAACGGTGATGGGCGTTTAGCGGAGAATATGACCGAGAATCTTACCGGAAATATGACCGGAAGTGTAAGAGCTTTGCACGTATGTGATGGGCGACAATATTGCCCGTCACATCTCCCCCCTATTTCGGAGAGTGAAACGATGAAGACAGGTATAGGCGAGAGTGAGACACATGAATTGATTTTCAGAGCGAGTGACATGTGAGGCGGCGAAGACAGACGGAGAAAGTTAAATAAAATATCTTGGTGTATTATTAAAAAAAAAAAAATTTTTGGCAAACGTTGTATACGTGTCTGTGCGAGAAGACGGTAGTTTGATACATTTTATGCTCCATGTTCTCGCAAAAACACTGGCACCTAGTTATTTCACTTTTCACTCGCAAGCACACAAAAAAAATGAAATACAGCACATATGACAGGTACGATTGGATTACAAAATTGTATTTCGTTGAGCTTACCACCGCTTCCTGAATGATGGCCATGCTGGTGATAACGCCATTGTTGTTCAACCGGTGTTTGTATCGGGTCCTTCCGATCCGGGTCCTGAATCGCCTCATCCCGCGTGGGACCTGCAGGATTGCTCTGTCAGGGAGCATGACGGCTTGGTGGTCGGCGACGGTGGGGACCACCTGCGGGACCTTTTGGTTTGTGGCCTCGTGTGGCACCTGAGTGTGCTCGATGGTGGGGGCCGAGCAGTTTGTTGTTGGCGTCTCAGGTTCTGCGTCCGTAGTGAGATCGATGGTGGGGGGCACTTTTTCTGCCGTCGTTGCTGTTGTAACCTGCAGGGCTTGTCGCGCAGGGCGGTTTTTGTTGGCCGGTGGTTGAGGCGTGGATCTCACGGCGATGGGTGGGGATACCCTTTCTATTGTCTGTACGTGTGGTCGGATAGTTGTAGCTGCGTGTTTTAGAGCTGGAGCCCTTGCTCTGCCAGCATAGGTCTTTCGCGGCCGCGTGGGCTTCCTCTGGGTGACTTGTGGAAGGTGTTGGTCGTCGCCATTGGTCGTAACTGGTTGTCGACGAGTCGTGGAAGCAGCTGCGACCTGGAGCTTTCTGCGCGGTTTCTGTGGAGCAGGTTTTTTCAGGGTCCTTGTCATAGAGTGGACCTACTTCTTCGAAGCACCTGAATCCGTGGGTTTGCAGGTTATCTTCCATGGCCTGCAGGAATTCTGGGTCCGGTGAGTTGAGATTCATCGTGGAAGACGGTCGAACTCAGAATGAGCTGTTCGGTGGTGAGCGGCAGTGGGGTGAAACTTCCATGTTAAACAGTGGGATAGCGTTTGAGCGCCACCTAAAATATGAAACCCTGTTTTGGAACTAAAGTACAATATGGCGTCATAATGCCGGGAATTTTGAATGCATATAAATTTTATATAAATTAGATTCAAAGTAAAATGTATAGCATAAAAAAACATTTGAATGAAAAATATTGCTACTATTTAATTTTGTAATATAGAATTTACTTTATAACAAAATTTTATAACAGCAATATTTTTATTCTAATGTTTTTATGCTATACACTTTACACAATTAAAAGTCATATGGTAAAATTGTAAATAAAGTGATAAAAAGATAAATAAAAAGTTACATAATATAAAGATAGTTATAAAAAATATACATTTATTTCTCAGATGATTTTAGAAAAATTACAAATTAAATTATATTTCTCATATAAATTTTATCTATTTTTTTTTGTAATTTTTTCTTATACTGAGTGATCGCTTGCTTCGATAAGTATGCTGCAGCTGTTGCACCGGAATCTTTTCCTTTTAATAACCGATTCATACATTTACACCATCTAATTACATATTCAACAGCAATTAATCTACTTAATTCATTCACAACATTCTCTGCATGCATCTGACAGTTAATAAAGGAGAAATCCAAAATCAGGACTAAAGGCATTGATAAGTTTTTTACTACGTCTTTTTTGAAGCAAAAGAAAGGAATATTCCCTTCTAAATTAGAATAAGCCTCTCTTAGCAATAAATCAAAATTATTAAAATTTAGGAGACCAGCAATGCAATCGCAACAGCCTTTGCTTTTCAGATTGTGGACTAATTTTATTAAAATACTGGAGTTCTCCATGTGTGTTCCCGTACGGGTCGATTCTGCATCAGGGAAAAGAACATACTCATCTTGATTTGCAGGTTGTGATGATTCCTTTTCAGCTTCCTCAGAGTTTGCAGCTAATAAAGCAAAGTTACGAAGTGAAAACAGTGCTTCTGAACCATCATCTTTGCAGTTTCCTTTTACAGTTTTCGCTGATGTGAGGTTATTAATTAAGAGAGCTTTGTATGAATTTTGAAATTGCATACATGTCGGATTGATGTTTCTTCCTCCATGGCTCCTTATCATCCCAAAAAAGTTCACTAGAGGATCTTGACTGACATGACGAGGAGAGAATTCCTTAAATCCAAGCTTTCTTAATTGTAGCCACAAGCTCCGAAAACCTTTTAATGTGGATATCCAGTGGAGAAGAGATGGAACAGACTTCGGTTTGTTTGTAACTGGATTAACAAATCGTACGTTGTTTCTCATACAGGCCGCAGCTTCCTTCCAGAACATCATGTGTACACTTTTGTCCGTTACTTCTCTTCGAAGATCGTTTTTCTCTTTCTTCAACAGATACTTACTTCCATTCACGGAATCGAAAATATCATTAAAGAATAATGTTACAACTGATGTAGTTACGCCTTCAAAGATGGGCATTGATTTTGGTCCTTCAACAGTTGATATAGAACCTGAAAAAAATAATTCTCAATAATTCTATCCCTATATTTCTTTACAAAAAATAACACTTCAAAAAATAAACAAACCTTTTACACATGTCAGTAGACGAATAAATGCAGCCATTGATCTGCTCAATACTTGAGCTGCAAGGTTAACTCGCATTTTCCGTATTTTTGTTTTACGGATATGACCATCAGTTAACTTTGGCATTTGCTTCTAAATGCAGTTCAATGATTTGTTGTCTATGTCGTAGGCTAATTCCAGAATTTCCCACGAAGCTAAATACTTGATCTCCTCTTTTAGTTCCTTTTGGGTTTTAAATTTGCTTTTTTCCGGGTCTTCCATATTTGCTGACTTTTGGTTGATTTCTTCAATAAAATCTCTCATAATCAGAAATTTGTTAACCTTCTGAAGCGCTTCTTTCTTCTTTCTGTCCTGCTAAATCATGTTTGGAAAACTAACTTCGATATTCTTACTTAGAAGATTATTCCTAATTCCCTTAATTAAATGTGGCGGATCGTATAGTGGAATAATGACTTGTCCATAAAGTTCAATTTTACCACCTGAAAAATTAAATTTAAAAACATTATTTTTAAAAATAAATTAAGTTATTATTAAATTATTAATAAATTAAAGTAAAAAATGACATTTTAATACTCACTGTATTGTTTTCCTTCATTAGTGCATTTTATTATCGTTTCTTTAAGCAAACTGTTAATACATGAAACATTTGTTGAGCCTTGGTCACAAACAGTACAAACTATGTTGAATCCAGCTTCAGTTACAGCCTTCACAATTTCCTTAATACATCTCGTTAATTGAAATGCACTTGTACTTGACTTGCAAAAATTATAAGACAGTGGTATAATCCAATTCTTTTTGATTCCTCGCAGGATAAAGACAAGTGCATGGTCGGCAAATTTGTTTGTCCTACCGTTGCCCCAATCTTCAAAACCAATCACTCGATCCGATTTCTCATCATAATAGATTTGTGCTTCAATGGATACTTCATCCCACGCTATAAAACAAACTTTTTCATGTTTAGACATGTTTTTGCCTTGTTCTTTGAGATGATCCATTATTATTTTATTTACACCAGGTGTCAGAGATATTTTATGCAAGAAGGTCTTTAAGGAGCGGGGAGATGGCAAAATAAAGATTCTGCTGAGTAATCGATAACATTGAGCAGATTGTTTAAATATAGCTAAAGCTAAAACCTTATCTTCTAATGTGAACCGCCTTGCCTATTGAAAAGAAAGTAAACAACAATTATTACATTGTGACACAGAATTGAACTTGAAAATTTAAATTAAATTGTATTTTTATTTTATAATTATTATCTTTACTTTATACACTCAGAAAAAAAATTGTTTTAAATCAAAACTTTTATTTTAATAACTCAAATTTAAAATTTATATATATTAAAGAAACTGTTTGTTTAATTGAAAAAAAATTTGTTTGAATCAAAGAAATGTATCTTTGACCGTATATCAATACTATGATTTCTTTGATTCAAAGAAACAGTTTTCTGCGTGTAATATTTAATAATAATATAATAATTTATAATTATTGTATTAATAATAATATTACTGAAATTTACAAGAGGGATCACATTCAATACTTGCTTTAGCTTTTTTGTGAACATTTCGAATGTGCATCTCGACAAACGCCAACTGCTCCTTCGACAAACTTTGTAACTCTTTTATTTGAACACCTTTCGTGTATTTCTCAGCACTCTCAAGCCGTGATCTATATGAACTCAATGTCCTCACAAATTTTGATTGTTTTTTTAACAGACCTTCGGCTATTCCATGCAAACGAGAAACTACTGGAGATAATTTATTTTTCCTCGTAATCGATCCAAGAAGTGGTCTCTTTCTGGATGTTTTCGGAGTGGAGCAGAAATTTGGTTTTTTTGGTGAAGATAATTCAGACGGATTATATGAGCTTGTGCTAGGTTCAATCAAATCTTCAGTTGTCATCAATATATTATCTTCCTTCACGTGTTCTCTTATTTCGACTGTGTTCTCCGATTCTGTCTCCCCTGCATCAACAGATATTTCTGGTAAAATATCAATAGAAGATGTGGGCTCCAGCAGTAAAGTTGGAACAGCATTATTTCTTAAAACACGGCGAAAAGATGTTATTGTGTAGGCATCCTCCGAAAAATGCAACTGGCAAATTCGATAATTCCGCAATTTTTCAAATGTGACGTTATCGAGGTCTGGATTCCTAAGAATTTCTCGCCACGAATTACTAAGTCTCCAATCCTTTGGAAAAGCATGCCGAAGAACGGATTTATTTGATTGACAGCCAGGTACGCAGCATCGCCAGTGTATTTTTCTTTTCGGAGCATTATCCGTCCTACCTATAATATAAATAAATTAAAATAATTTTTTCATACTATATAACTGCATTTCTCTCAATAAAGGTTCATAATTCAATTAGTTCTTTTTCTCATTTCATTATTAAATTTAAAACTTTTATTTTATAAGAAATGTAAACAAAGAAATTACATAATCTCAAAATTTATCATAATATTTATAATATATTTCTTATTATTACACTAATTAATTACATTATAATAATAATTTTTTAATATTATTACAATTTATAATTAAATGAAAAAAAAATTTTCATGAATGTATACAAAACATTAAATAACCTAAAAGTTTATCACAACATTTCTTACCTTTCTCTTTATTGGGTACTTTTTTATTCCCCACCTCCATTTTTACAATAATTGCACTACACGTGAAATTTATTTATATATTAATGTAGAAACAAATCGAAAATATTAAATTCACAAAATGTTTTTATCAATATATCAACAACTGTCAAAATTTCAAACAATTTCAAAGGTTTGATTGTGTTGGAGAGCCGGTCGCATGTACTACGTAAACTTACACAACTAAACCCAACCATCAGCGCCATCTAAAATATGAAACCGGTTTTCTTGAACTTAAAACGCTATACCGGAAAGGCCTATCTCAGTTTCACCCCACTGGTGAGAGGTCTGGTTGTTAGCTGGTAGTGCTAGAGTGGGGGTACCGGCCTGGAGGGGACTCACTCGCTTGCGATGGAGACTATGATGAGTTGGTAACGGTTGGGTCGCTGCGATACGGAATTACCCTAAACCGATGAGCCATATAAAGCCCACGGACAAAGCACAAGAATTCCTTGCTAAACAAATAAGTCGACTAACGTCCGTTAAGGGCGTCACACCGTTAGCCGAAAATAATATCCACCTGATTGACCCAACCCCTCTCAAGCAACGTTATCACCCACGAAATCCAGCCATACAGGAAATAAAGGATAAAGAAGTAGACGAAATGATAAAAGAAGAAGTGATACGCCCGTCTAGCAGCCCATGGAGCTCGCCAGTTCTTATCACTCGTCGTAAAGATGGAAGAGCGAGGTTCTGCATCGATTTTCGAAGGTTAAACCAATTATCGAAAAAATATGCCTACCCCATACCTCAGATAAACGCCATCCTGAATAAACTGCGCGGAGTGAAGTATCTCTCATCCATCGACTTAAAGAATGGCTACTGGCACGTCCCCCTAACTGAAGATAGCAAGCCACTTACAGCCTTTACCGTCCCAGGGGGGGGGGACTCTTTGAGTTTAACGTCATGCCGTTTGGATTACACACCGCGCCTTCAACTTTCCAGAGACTCCTGAACAGAATAATCACGCCGGACAAGGCCCCTCAAGCTTTCGCCTACCTATATGACATTGTCATTTGCACACAGACCTTCAAAGAGCATATCGCCTTAATGAAAAAAATTTTTGACAGACTCTACGAAGCAAAGTTAAGACCCAATCCGGACAAATGCGAGTTCTTCAGATCAACACTCCATTATCTCGGACACGTCATTGACGAAAACGGCCTACATACCGACCCTGAGAAAGTCGCAGCAATCCAGAACCTCGCACCACCTCGCAACATCAAGGAAGCACGCAGGTTCTTGGGACTCATGTGCTTTGCACGTATGTGATGAGTGACAATATTGCCCGTCACATAATTAATTATAAATAATTTTTATAATACTATGTTTTTTAGATGGCTTCACTCGTTCGATATAATGATCCTGGTCGAAAAACACGGAAAACCATCAATAACATCCTCAAGGCATATTTCGCAAAAAATGTAGCTCTACAATTCGTCGCTGCAAAGAAAAATGTAGGCAAATATGTTTTTAAAGAAACACGGATGTATCAGTGTATGCAAGCTGAAGTGACCCTAACCCACAAGGAACCAATTACTAATTTACCAATTAGTGAAATTTATTTCTTACGTGAGCTGGGAACTTCTTCCAAACGTAAAAGATTGGGACAGTGGCCGAATTCAAAGACATCGTTCTATCTAATGTTTGACTTTAAATACGTTTTATATTTCATAAATTTTTAAAATGTAAAATACTTTATTAAATAAATTCTGTTCTGTAAAAATAAAATGTTGATTTTTTAAATATTTCTGATAGAATATAATTAATTACAATGTAAACTAGATGTGAATTCGATCTCGGGTGTTCCATTTAACTATATTTATATTTTTTTTTGCTCATTTTTGAGCACTTTGCTTCCTCATTATGATAATGTTGCAAATAAATTTGCTTCCTCATAGAGGAAGCATTAACGATTTTCAAAATTAAAAATAATCATAATTTGAGAAGTTATAGTCGAAAATCAATTTTACAAAAATTCAAAATCTACATAAAAATTTTAAAATTCAGTATTTTGAAAAATCCTTTGGTACGTTTTGAGATATTAGTGGTTCCAATATACCCTACAAATTTCATCAATTTATCTACAACTGTCTTTAAGTTAATAGGGCGACAAAAAATGGAGACATACACACACATCCACACATACCCTTATACACGTGAGGAAAGTTTAATTAAACGATTTAAAAAATATTAGAAAATGTATCGAAAACAAAGCTTCCCCTATGAGGAAGCAAAAGTAATAAAAAAGGCGTTACAATTACTGAGACTAAGATCACGATTACTGGTACATTTAATTACGTTAATTATAAAATTCAATAATTTAATTAAGACAGTAAAAAATGTTAGATAAGAAACTATATCCATCGTATGTTCAGACATTGTTAAATTGGTAAAAGAAATTTAAATAACAAAATGGTTTTAAAGATACAATAAAGATATATTTTTTAAAGTACATTTCTCACTGTTTTAATTAAATTAATTTACCTTAGAGTTATTTATATAGTTAGCTTTGTAATATTTATTTTAAAAAAATCTGTAAGCCAAATAGTTTACACACATATAGGTTAAACTATAACCAAAATTGGTTAAAGGGGTAAACCTAGGTTCTCTTGCTATAACCCGATCCCATTCTCCTCACAGGGACCTTAGTTTTTAAGCGTTACAATTTTCATTAGGCCCTAAATATAGGGAAACTGGCCCGGACCCTATCAAATACGAATCTGAATTTCCACACGGGCTTATCACCCGGCGTGGGCTGGGTCAGAGCCTGCCGGGGCCCCAAAGAACGAGAGAAAATATGTAAAAGACAAAATAAGGGATAAAGTTCCGAAAACGCAATACCTCCGATTCTCCTGGGGCTCCGTATACTTATGTATTTTGACGCGCTGATTACGAATATGATTGTGAAAATTGGCGCAAATTGAATTTTCATGGTAAAACCATGAAAAAACCATAAAAATCATGGTTTTTTTGCATTTATCTCAGCTAATATTGAAAACTAAATAAAATGTCTTAAATAAAAGTTGTAGACCTCATCGAAATACATATTTTTTATTTAGAATATTTTTTTCTGCGAGTGATAGTTTCAGCGAAAATCATATATATTGATTTTGAAAAATCATTCAAGGAAGGCACAGGGGTGCCTTCCCGCCACCACAACACCTTATAAAGGGGGTCATGTGTGACCTAATTTATTTCTCTGACCTCTCATAGGGATGCCTTCCGCCCCCACAACACCACAAGGGAACGGTAAAAGGAATGGCAAAGGGAATGGCAAAGGGGATAGCAAAGTGAAATGGAAAAGGGAACGGCAAAGGGAATGGTAAAGGGAATGGCAAAGGGAATGGCACAGGGTATAGCAAAGTGGAATGGAAAAGGGAACAGCAAAGGGAATGGTAAAACGAATGGCAAAGGGAACGGTAAAGGGAATGGCAAAGAGAATGGTAAAGGGAATGCAAAGGGAATGGTAAAAGGGAATGTCAAAGGGAATGGCAAAGGGAATGGCAAAGTGAATGGCAAAGGGAACGGTAAAGGGAATGGCAAAGAGAATGGTAAAGGGAATGCAAAGGGAATGGTAAAAGGGAATGTCAAAGGGAATGGCAAAGGGAATGGTAAAGGGAATGGCAAAGTGAATGGCAAAGAGAATGGTAAAAGGGAATGGCAAAGGAGATGCCAAAGGAGAATGGAAAAGGGAACGGCAAAAGAATGGTTAACGGGAATGGCAAAGGGAATAATAAAAGGGAATGGCAAAGGGGATAGTAAAGTGGAATGGAAAAGTGAAAAGCAAAGGGAATGGTAAAAGGGAACGGCAAAGGAAAGTGGCAAAAGGGAAAGGCAATGGGAGATGGTAGCAGAACTCGGATATTTGAAAAAGAGATCGTGGGAACTTGGTGGGGATAACCCCACCACCACAACGAAGGTCTTTCTTTACCGTTCGCGCTCATAGTACTTCAGGGCCTGTGTTCCTCGGGTGCATTATTTATTTTCGTGGTTTTCTTTGAAATTCTTCTCGAAATGGATGAAACCTACAATTTATTTAAATTGTCCATGATTCTCCAAAAAAGAGAAACTACTCTTCAGTGGTTGCGAGAAATCGGACTGATCCCAAGTGAACAATTTTGTCCTAAGTATAAAAAAAATATGAGTCTTTACGAACCGAAAAACATTTGCGGGGTATTCGTTTGCCAAAAAAAAGGCAAATTTTCTCACACTTTAACTGTTGCCAAAAACACTGGGTTTGAAAATTGTCACACGTCTGCCGCGGTATGTATGCTCATTACCTATTGTTTCGCTGCAAACTTAAATTTTGATCAAACTATCCGGGAGAGCAGCATTAACAGCGATGAGTCGATTTTGCGAGAAACAATTGCTGACCGCTTATCCTTCTGCAGAGAGGTCTGCATGCTTGCTCTTGATAGCCACTTCGTAGAGGAAGGTCGCAAGGTTGGCGGTGTGGGTGAAATAGTGGATAGACGAGTGCAAAATCGGCGGAAATCTATCCTGAAAATAAAAGAGATCAGGCTCCTCTTATTGAGTTAATAAAAAAGCACGTAGCAGAAGGAACAGAGGTCAACACCGATTGTTGGAAGGGGTACGTAAATCTTCAAGATCATGGATTCCTCCACCATACTGTGAATCATTCCGAAAATTTTGTAGATCCCGATTCCGCAGCGCACACTCAAAACATCGAGTCGTCTTGGCGATGGATGCGACGGTTTCTCACACGAGGTGAAGTGCAAAAGAGCAATCTTGCAGACCATCTCTGCGAATTTTTGTGGCGACGACGCCTTAAAAAATTAAAGGCTGATCCATTCAAAGAATTACTGTCAAACATTAAAGAATGTTACCCTGGACATTAATAACAAAAAAATTTTTTAAATCCAAAAAAAGTATAAAACAAAAAAACAATAAAAAATATGCTCTTCAAAATTCTCCAACCTTCCCGCGGTGAAGAGCGTAAGTAGATACAAAATTGAAACCAATGGAGATACGGTTAATAATGATACACTATAAAAATATATGTTTCATTGATTTTCTCTGAAACTGTTATTCGCAGAAAAAAATGTTTCAAATAAAAAATATGTATTTCGATGAGGTCTACAACTTTTATTTAAGACATTTTATTTAGTTTTCCATATTAGCTGAGATAAATGCAAAAACCATGATTTTTATAGTTTTTTCATGGATTCACCATGAAAATTCAATTTGCGCCAATTTTCACTATCATATTCGTAATCAGCGCGTCAAAATACATAAGTATACGGAGCCCCAGGAGAATCGAAGGTATTGCGTTTTCCGAACTACACCCCTCAAATATATATCAAGAGCAATCGACTATTAACAAAAGCAAGTAATATGAGGCGTGGGACTTGGGTTGACCCAATAATAATATAACCACGTTTATACAAGTGAATAATTCCAAACATTTATTATAAAGATCAGATAATCAGGTACTTACAGGTTCCTTCGTGTAATTATATAACCACGACAGTATTTCGACGACCTCAACAATTCCAATAGTAAAATAATAATTGACTCCATTCGTCATACAATAATGGACGCTATAAGCGTCGCTTTGGCTCCCTATAACCTATTCGGCTGAACCCGACTCTGGTCGCCCTTTTACACCAAACTTCCTACTTTGACGAGGAACGACACAAGTAGAGTTTAAAAATTCTCGAGAATTTAAAATCGGATAATATTACCCAGAATATTACCGCGAATATAACCAAAAATGAGAACTTATCGAGAATTTAAGTTTTTAAAATGCTTTTAATAATTTATAACATTTAATTTATAGTTGAAATAGATAACTTTACTTCATAGAATAATTTCATAATTTAATACGCTGCAAAACAAGGGCAAATAATATTTTTTCTCAGAATTTAAACATGTTGGATCGAACCTCTAATCTTCATATTCGATTGCTTTATATTTTACTTCATAAATATTATCATTATTATAATTAGATATTTTTTGGCTCTATATATTATAACCCTTTTCTCAAACGAAACTAGATTATAATTTTGAATTTCAGAATAATTGTAAATCTTAGTAGCGTGATTTTAGTTTACTAATTTTTGTTTTAATTGATTGCAATTGTTAAATCATTTGAGCGCCAGCTTGTTTTACCCAAAACAAGCAAAGGAATATTAAAATGAATTGAATTTTACTTTGAATAACCCTAGGCTAACACAGTACTGCGGAGAAGGCGGGGCAAGGGAATATTCACTGAGAAACACTGCATTTAACACAAAAATTAATGAAATTTATTAAATTAAAGATATAGACATTGCGTTGTAGAAATAGAGAAGTCTAGTGATTAGAGCAAAATTTAGATTGACGAACCACCGTTCATCAACGTACAGAACAAAACGAAGTAAAAATTTTACATGAGAAAAATTCACCAGGAAGAGAGTAGTGAAATTAGTTACCTGAACTTACGAAGGCATGGCAAAGCACGCGCCTTCCGCGAACTTGCCCTCTGGTCAAGTTCGGCATCCTTCCAATCAAAAATAATCACTAATTGAGGCTTAAAAGCCGAATCCAAGAGATTCTGATTGTTATTCACTGGGTGGATTCCTCGCTACACCCAGGGTAATTTTTAAAAACAAAATGGATCAGTGATAACAAGAACTTAGCATAAAAATCGAAAGGTCTTATCATGAACGAGTTAACCTCTCTCTTCCTGTCTCGTGGCGTGCACGGAAACAGGCAGCGCCACGGGATTATTAGAAACTAACATAATTGAACCTAAGTGGTAAATATCCGTCGACGACCGGTAAGTCGTCGACGGTCGGTCCCAACGATGATGACGATCTAGGCCCCGAGGTGGCGCTGTATGAGTTGTCGTCCTCCTGGTCGTTCGCGTGCACGGGAGTCACATCCATGCACCTTGACCAGGATCCTCTTCAGGCCTTTACGATGCGGATAGGACTTCACTGTAGTGTGAGTGTGTGTGTGATTGTAACTCTGAGCCCCTCATGGCTCAGAATTAATATGAAAAAAAAAGAAGTGTGACAAGTGTAAATAATAAATCGAGTGAATGTGTTTTCCCCAGGTTCCGGATTGCTGGCTGATGGTCAGCTGATTGTTAGCGAGCTCATGTGCTCCAATCAGCTGACAGGTTGTGTGCAAACAACCTAACACTAATATACCACGTCACAACTCCCCCCTGACAGGATTCGGCTTATTAGAAGCCGAAACGAGAAAAAGGTAACTTCCCATCTCTCTTCCTTAGAGTCTGAATTTAAATTGCAACCATTGACAGAACAGTAATCCGTAATCTGGGACGTTTCCATACTGAAACGATTTCTAGTAGCTGAAAGAAATTAAATGATTATGACATTCATAAGTTATCAAGATTCAACAATAATTGAAATAGCGAATCAGATATAAGGCAATTCAGTATCCGAATCTGCAAGACTCTACAAAACCATAAGCTCATCATTGCTCTTGAGTTCAGAAGCTACGCTTTGATTAGATGAAATTCAAACAAAAAAATCAATCTATTCGAATCCCAAATCGAGCTGGTCTAGAAGTTTCAGACGCTACAGTGGAACACCGAACTCAAAAGTCTACTTCCAGAAAACGGTCGAATCAAATAATTTAATTACTATAATTCCCGTATGGCTTTGTTTATTCAAGCAAAAACGGAAGACAAAAATCGTGTATTCTCGAGAGGGGTCAATCAGGTTAAGTCAATGAAGCCAGATCAACTAAAAAAAAACGAAATTTATTACAGTACTGGAGTACTTGAAAACCCCCCCAGATAAGGGCAACAAAAAAAAACAAAATTATATAATTATGAAAAATGTGGGTTAAAATCCCCACAAATCTAGTGACTTATGTGACGGCTTAGGCCTATTGCCTGCGTAGCTTCGGGCAATCATTGTAGCGGTGTTCCTCCGATCCGCAATTGGAGCAATGGGTGCGGAGGTATTTCCGATAGCCCCACATCGTTGGAGGTTTGGCTCTGCGAAAAGCCGGATCTTTTTGGATCCTCTCCAGTGCTCTCAGAGTGGTGAAGCGGTCCCTCTCCGCTGCTGAGATATAGCGGGCGCCGTCTGGGCCCTTCTTGCCCATTTGGGAAAAAGCCACCATGGACTTTTCCTTCAAGAGTGGAATAGCCCTTGATGCCGTCCCAGCCGCAGATGGTGTCGGGGCTGGAGTTGGAGGTTGAGGTTGCACAGGTTGCTCCTTCTTGAGTGGAGAACCACCCGCCCAATATATTTTTTTTAGAATGGCTCCCAGGCTTGCCATTGTGAAGCCATTCTCTTCTGTGAACGAAGCCGTGGCTGGCTCATCCGACGGGGCCTCCTGAGGAAAAGGTTCGGACTCTGGAGGAGCGATCTTCGAATTTTGAAGCTCTCGAAGGGCGCTCCTCAGACTCTCGAAGAACTTATCTTCGGGCTTGGCGGGATTCCTGAATGTCCGGTCACTCCTCGCTGCCAAGTCAGGCTGTACATCAGCCAAGGATGCAGTGGCGGTTGCCACTGATGATGCCTGTGGCGCCTCCGCGCTGGTTCCGGCCACAACTGTGAAGGAAGCGTGTGCCCCCGACACATGGACTTCCTCTACGTGGACATTATTGCCCACGTGTGCTGAGGCTGAGACCGACGACTCGGTCTGCTCTTCGCTTGACAAATCTGTAAGTGAGAGAAATTCGACGGACGGTCATTAGTAGAGTTCACAGTTATCCAGTTCATTTCGCACTTAGTACGACTCGCACATAATTATTCAAAATTTCGTAGTAATGCTAATTTAAAAAAAAGTTCTAATACTGCACTATTGACCGTCAGTTAATGCGAATACGACCTATGACGAAGTCGCATACGACGCGGGGTTTCCGGTTCGATTTCCCGGCGATCAGAACCGTACCCAAAATCGATATTGGTTTCGGGGTCAATTTCCCGATCTGATTCAGCTTCTTGATCTGAATAGTGAATTTCTAAAAGCTCCCTATCAAGCTGAGCTTGTCGTTCAATTTCCTCTGGATCGTTAGGATCGACATCATCTTCATCACTGTCGACGAATCTTTGAAGATGTGATCCGTGATAACGTCCAGCAAGGCGGCCTTCTTGCGAGGCCAATGCGTAAACATTGGGTGATATGACTTCTACCACCACATATGGACCTGTAAATTTAGGTGCCAGCTTAGTAGCAACCTTGTCTTTTGCACTAGACAATACATTATTTGGTTTCTTAACCAAGTCTCCAAGTTTAAATTGTAGATTACGGTGTCTACGATCATAATACTTTGCCTGTTTAATAAAGGCTTGATCTTGATGGGTAGTAATCAACTCCCATAAGTGTTTCATCTTAGTCATTCGATCTGTCCAGACTGGTAAGTCAGGGTCTGGCAGGTCGATTCCCCCTTCCACAAGACCGCGGAAGGACTTTCGCGGATGAAGTTCCCTTCCTAAGTTGAGAAATGCGGGGGTGGTCCTATTAGTAGAGTGTAAAGATGAGTTATAAGCGAACCTGAAGTCGCTGAGGTGGACATCCCAGTCCCTATGGTCTTGACCCACGAATGATCGGATCATTGTCTTAAGCACCCTATTGGTTCTTTCCACTGGGTTAGCTTGTGGATGATAGAGTGGAGTGAAAGAATGGTGAATTCCAAAGGCTTCAGCCATTTCCTGTATCGCGTTATTCTTATACTCCGTTCCGTTGTCTGAATGGAGGACTTGGGGAATTCCCCAACGAGTTACTACTAAATCAATGAATGCGGCTGTGATTGTTTGAGCGTTGGCTGCTTTCAAAGGAGCCAACTCGATCCACTTGGTGAACAAGTCTTGGAATACAATCAGGTATTCGTAGCCTTTCTTGCTGCGAGGAAATGGGCCCATGATGTCTGATGCCACGACCGTCCAAGGTTCGTGTACTATTCTCTGTCCCATTAATCCTCTAGGTTGAGCTTGCTCCGGCTTATTTAGCTGACATGTCTCGCATTTCCTTACGAATGCGTTGACATTCTTATACATTCCAGGCCAGAAGTAGATGTTTGAAGCACGATTGTAAGTCTTCTCGACTCCAAGGTGGCCAGCCTCAGGCGTCTCGTGAACTTCTCGTAAAACTTCTTGTTGATTGTCTTTTGGAACTACAAGTTTCCAAGCTTGAAGATCATCCATCAGATCTTCCAGTAGAGGATTACTTTTAAGCTTGTATAGTTTTCCATCGACGACTTTCCAGCCATGGAATTTGTGCGGAGTTGCAAGTATAGCCTCCCTACGACGAATGTACCATTCATCATTGATTTCTTCGAACGCTGCGATATGATCCACTCCTTCATCCTCGAACATCCTGGAGAGTGCATCGGGAACGTGATGCATCGCTCCTTTGCGATGAACGACTTCGAAGTCGTATTCCAGGAGGTCAAGTGCCCATCTGGCTAACCTACCAGTTGGATTCTTTAGGTTATACAGCCATCTTAAGCTGCTATGGTCAGTGATGACAGTGAATTTATATCCTTCCAGGTAGTGGCGGAATTTCTTGATGGTCCAAACTACGGCTAAGCATTCTTGCTCCGTAGTTGAGTAGTTCCGTTCAGCACTCGTAAGAACACGGCTGGCGTATGCTATCACTCGCTCTTGGCCGTTCTGAATTTGAGTTACAACAGCTCCAAGTCCTGTCTGACTTGCGTCGGTTTGTACCACGAAAGGTATTTTGAAGTCTGGATACGCGAGTATCGGCGCTGTAGTCAAAGCCGTTCTTAAAGTTTGAAATGCTTCTTCATGCTTATCCTTCCAAGAAAAACTTACGCCTTTCCTTGTCAAGTTGGTAAGAGGTTCGCTGATCTTCGCATAATCCTTGATGAATTTTCTATACCATGAAGTGGCACCGATGAAGCGACGCAGCTGTTTTAGATTCTTAGGTTGAGGATACTCTAGGATAGGTTTGATTTTATCATCATCAACTAATAAACCATCCTTATTTACTTTGAATCCGAGGTATTTAACCTCTGGCAGACAAAAATTACATTTGCTGGGATTCAAGGTGAGTCCGGCTTCCATTAGCCTATTTATGGTCTTTTCCAACCAATAAAGGTGATCCTCAAACGTTTCAGAGACAATAATAATGTCATCTAAATAGGCGAAGACGTGTGGTCTCAGGTCCGGTGTGATAATTTTGTCAAGAAGACGTTGAAACGTAGCTGGAGCTCCTGTGAGGCCAAACGGCATTCGCTTGTAGTGATAGAGACCTTTACCTGGGATTATGAAGGCTGTTTTCTCCTTACTTTCCTTACTTAGAGGAATCTGATGGTAGCCCAGTTTAAGATCAAGGTTTGAGATATAACGGGCTGAACTAAGCCGTTGTAATATCTCAGTCATAAATGGAAGGGGATACGCATCCTTCTTTGAGACTTCGTTTACCTTACGAAAGTCTATGCAGAGACGATAGTCTCCATTCGACTTCTTAGCCATCACGACTGGATTACACCACTCGCTACTAGATGGCTCAATCAAATCCTGATCTATTAGATCATTAGTCAATGTGACCAAGGCTTCCGTTACTTTCGGGGACATCCGATGGTTCCTTTGTTTTATAGGAGGGTGACCCTGTTTGTCGATCACATGTTCGACAAATTTAGCAGGAGGCAGTTTGTCAGGTGGAGGTGGAATGACTCTCTCGAAGAACTTTTCTAGCTGATCCTTTTCCGTGTCCTTGAGCAATGCTATGCCGTTACAGAAATCCGAACTGCCTACATCTTCTCGACCAAATGCGAATTTTATGATTGGCTCGTCAGCCAGACACAGTTTCCGCTCAGTATCAGCCAGTCCAGGTATGATTTTTACATCTAAACTGTGGGTTGTTCCCGAAAGAGTAATTGGAAGATGTACTTCGCCTATAATGGTCTCGATGGTTCCATTGGCCATCAATGCAACACCTGATTTATTGTGATTTATTTTACAACCGATTGATTTGACGGCTTCCAAGCCTTTTAAACCTAGATATGTTCTCGAAGAAACAGTATCTAGAAGTGAATATAATTTGGTACCACCTACTTTGATGTCGATATAGGGACGTGACGAGGTACTTATTTTGAACAGTAAAGGAGTATCTGAGGCTATGTTAACTAACGATCCTTTGAGTCCGGAATTCAAGGAAGGTTTCAACGTTGCTTGATAAGACTTGACTGTAAGTGAATTTGGAGAGCTTATCTCCGATTGAAGATTCGACTCATTCTGAGTCTGGTGATTTTGAATTTCGGTTGACAGAGTTGCAAGTGAGTTGAATGAAATTGAAGTTGAAGTTGAATTTGAAGTCGAAGTTGAGGTTGAAATTGAAGTCGAAGTTGAGGTTGAATTGGAGCAAAGGCTCCTTGACGAATCCGTAGAATTGATTGAGTTGAGGTGAGTTGACTTTGAAAGGAGTTTTCTTGATGAAGAGTTGAAGGCCTTTCTAGAATAGAAAGGAGCAGCATCGACCCTCAGTCTGCACTCCTTTGTTAGTTTCCCTGACAGTAGTCAGAATCACAGGTCGATCTGACCTGGTCACGTTTGCCACATGTGTGACAAAATTTTACCCAAGTGGTTGGACAATTTCTCCAACCATGATCCTTGCCTTTGCAGTTAAAGCAAGGCGGTTCAGCTTTAGGTGTTTTCTTTACTCCTTGTTGACGGTTGTTTGACGTTGATTGTCGAGGACCTTCGGCTGCCTGCCTTTGATTAATTTGTCTCCGATGGTCTCGACTTGAATTTGAATTTGCGAAATTATTCGCCTGTTTCGGTTTACTTTCTGTAGAAACTCGTTGGTCCGTTTTCTTGACCAAGGTAGTCACCAACAAAGTTAGTTGTTCTAGTGATTTCACCATGGTGAGGTGTAAATCGGTTTGCTTGTCCGAACTCTGTTTTGAATTTCCATGAGCTGAGGATTGATTCCTCTTTACATAGGCTAGCTCAGGAAAAAGTGATTCAGCTGGCTTTGGCGGGATTCTTACCTCACCTTCCGGAACTGCAGTGCGTTCCACTTCTTTAGCCAGGATCATCAGACCATTATAGTCTGAGAATTCGAATCTTCGTATTGCTCGACGGAATTCAAGTCTCATATTCCGATAAACTCTATCCATTTGTTCCGCTATGGTAACTGGTCTTTGATATTTTCGAAAAAGTCCTTGAAGACAGACCAGGAAATCTGAGATCGGTTCGTCCTGTCCTTGGACTCGAGCAGCCACTTCTTCTTCGAGACGCCACTGGTAGCTAGTGTCACCATATATGGCTGATAGAGATTTTTTAAAATCCAGCCAGGTTGACCAGCTGCCGGCATTTTGTCGGAACCATTGAAGGGCCAGTCCATCCAATATAAAAGGAATTGCTAATAGCAATTCATCATCCGTCAGTTCGAAAACCGAACGTCCTTCCTCCAATCTTGCCAAGAAACTTTCCACGCTCATGTTATTTCCTGTGAATGGGATTCCCCACATTCGAATAACAGAGTCAAATGTCCTTAATTGACCTCTGTTTATCTGAAGTTGATGACCAGTACCAGGGTACGTTAATGGTGCGATTCCTTCAGTCGAAAAATTCGTCGTTGACTGTCTATGTGAGAAGGCACTGCCTTCCAAAATTATATCTTCCATTTTGTTGTTTCCAGTTATTGGAACCGAGCTGAAATAATTAATTCGTTGATTTGATGGACTCTCTGTCGTATAA